>SJXQ01003670.1:0-104241 GCA_006408695.1 Aepyceros melampus | reverse complement strand
GGTTTTTCCTGTGGTCATGTATGGATGTGAGAGTTGGACTGTGAAGAAGGCTGAGCGCCAAAGAATTGATGCATTTGAACTGTGTTGTTGGAGGAGACTCTTGAGAGTCCCTTGGACTGCAAGGAGATCCAACCAGTCCATTCTGATGGAGATCAACCCTGGGATTTCTTTGGAAGGAATGATGCTAAAACTGAAGCTCCAGTACTTTGGCCACCTTATGCGAAGAGTTGACTCATTGGAAAAGACCCTGATGCTGGGGAGGGATTGGGGGCAGGAGAGAAGGGGACGACCGAGGATGAGATGGCTGGATGGCATCATGGACTCAATGGACGTGAGTCTGAGTGAACTCCGGGAGTTGATGATGGACAGGGAGGCCTGGCGTACTGCGATTCATGGGGTCGCAAAGAGTCGGACACGACTGCGCGACTGAACTGAACTGTTCAGTTGCTCAGTTGTGTCCAACTCTTTGCAACTCCATGGACTGTAGCCCACCAGGCTCCTCTGTCTATGGGGATTCTCCAGGCAAGAGTACTGGAGTGGGTTGCCATTTCCCCCTCCAGGGGATCATCCTGACCCAAGGATTAAACCCTCATTTCTAGTGTCTCCTACATTGCAAGCAGATTCTTTACCATTGAGCCACCAAGGAAACCCATATATATGTATAGCTCATATGTGTGTTGTATGGGTTTTCTTACTCTGTCAGAGGATATAGATGTGACAACACTCCAATATCAATAAATACCCTTAGAACAAAGATCTTGCTTTCTAATACCATTTTCTGATAAAAGGAGTCAAGACTCCTTGGACAAATGATTCTAGAACTGGGAGAGGAAATGTTCAAGGTGAGTCTAGAGTATCTTCTAGTGAGATAGTAAGAAAGTACTCAAACACACACAAACACAATTTTGGGAGCATGTAAAAAGGGACACAGGAACAAATGAAAGAACTTTCAATGGCAAAAGCTGGAACACTCTGAGCAAAAAAATATATAAGTGGTATTAAATTATAGCCTGAAGTATAAAATAAGCATCCTTGAGTCCATATTGATATAAACATGATTGGATAAATAATTAAATGCAACAGAATAGATAAATCTATGCAGAAAAATCCAAATAATGCGTGTAGATACTCTGTCTTCAACTATGTGGATATATTAGGTTGACCACAAAGTTCATTCGAGTTTTTCCATAATGTTGCTGCTGCTGAGTCGTCTCAGTTGTGTTCGACTCTGTGTGACCCCATAGATGGCAGCCCACCAGGCTCGTCTGTCCCTGGGATTCTCCAGGCAAGAATACTGGATGGATTGCCATTTCCTTTTCCAATGCGTGAAAGTGAAGTTGCTCAGTTGTGTCCAACTCTTTGTGACCCCATGGACCGTAGCCAACCAGGCTCCTCCATCCATGGGATTTTCCAGGCAGGAGTACTGGAGTGGGGTGCCATTGCCTTCTCCGTTTTCCATAATATCATATGGAAAACTTGAATGAACTTTTAGACCAACTCAATACTTCCCACTCCTTAGGTGTGGGCTGTGCACAGTGAATTCCTTTTAAAGGCTACAGTGTGAAAAGAGGGAAAATAGAGTTACCTTTAGTGGTGAAACCTGACAAATACTATCTCAATCAGAAGATCAAGGTTAGTATCATCAGTGACAAGTGGTGTTGATAGTGTCAGCCCTTGATATGATGTGGGAGAATTTCACTTTATTTCTGTGGTCTTCCTCCCCAGCACTCATCATCCCATGTAATCATGAAAAGAAACATCAGACCAATCTCGACTGAGAGACATTCTATTCACCAGTATACCAGTATTGACTGGTATTCTAGTTGACTCCTCCAAACTGTCAAGGTCATCAAAAACAGAATCTGATGAATGGTTACAGTCAAAAGGAGCAATGTGGTTAAATAATATTCTCAAAGTGACAAAATTGTAGACATGGAAAGCAAACTAGGAGTTGCCAGGGCTGGAGGGGAGCTGGTTGTGAATATAAAGGGGTAACACTAGGGAGGTCTTTGTGATGCTGGAGCAGTTCTGTATGTTGGTTGCAGTCATGCTTGTATGAATCTATACATGATAAGGTGGTATAGGAACATATGTGACTTTGTTTTGCTACCCCTTTATTTTATTACTCAGATAAGTTGGTAAAGTGGGAAGTAGAAGTATGCCTGGAAGCCATTGCTCTGTAGTACTGTGTGGTATACTAGACCATCAGCAGTAACTTGATAAGATTACAAACTCCATCGATATTGTCCACTCTCCATAATCTAAATATATCTCCAACTCAGTTGCCCCTTGGCTAAGTACCAAAATGCTGCAGCCATTCCATGCCTTGTAGTCTGATAGGGAATTAGAGTATAAAGACACAGCAGCTTTAAGTAATTGCAGTTAAAATAGCTCCTTGTCAGTTTTACTAACATGCCTGTGTGAACACAAAGCTAGGGCTCCCCCTAGGGCCTTGGAAGGGGCCTATGTAATTGAGGATCTTTAAGGCTTAGCTTCATTTGTTGTTCAGTCACTCAGTCGTGTCTGACTGTGACTACGTGGACTGCAGCACACCGTGTTTCCCTGTCCTTTGCCATCTCCTGGAGTTTGCTCAAACTCATGACCATTGGGTGAAGGATGCCATCCAGCCATCTCATCCTCTGTCATCCCCTTCTCCTTCTGCCTTCAATCTTTCTTTGACTCTCAGCCTTCTTTATGGTCCACCTCTCACATCCATACATGACTACTGGAAAAACCATAGCTTTGACTATATGGATGTTTGTTGGCAAAGTAATGTCTCTGCTTTTTAATACACTATCTAGGTTTGTCATAGTTTTTCTTCCAAAGAGCAAGCATCTTTTAATTTCATGGCTGCAATCACCATCTGCAGTAATTTTGGAATCTAAGAAAATAAATTCTGTCACTGTTTCCATTGTTTCCCCATCGATTCACCATGAAGTGATGGAACCAGATGCCATGATCTTAGTTTTTTTGAATGTTGAGTTTTAAACCAGTGTTTTTTCCTCTCTCTCTTCTTTCACCTTCATCAAGAGGCTCTTTAGTTCTTCTTCACTTTCTGCCATAAGGGTGGTGTCATCTGCATAGCTGAGGTTATTGATATTGACTCCAATTGGAGGCAATCTTGACTCCAGCTTGTGCTTCATCCAGCCTGGCATTTCACATGATGTACTTTGTATATAAGTTAAATAAGCAGAGTGATGATATACAGCCTTGATGTACTCCTTTCCCAATTTGGAACCAGTCAGTATTTCCAAGTCCAGTTTTAACTGCTGCTTCTTGATCTGCATACATATTTCTCAGGAGGCAGGTCAGGTGGTCTGGTATTCCCATCTCTTGAAGAATTTCCACAGTTTGTTGTTATCCACACAGTCAAAGGCTTTAACATAATCAATGAAGCAGAAGTAGATGTTTTTCTGGAGTTCTTTTGCTTTTTTGCTGATCCAACAGATGTTGGCCATTTGATCTTTGGTTCCTCTGCATTTTCTAAATCCAGCTTGAACATCTTGAAGTTCTTGGTTCACATCCTGTTGAAGCCTAGGTTGGAGAATTTTGAGCATTACTTTGCTAGCATGTGAGATGAGTACAATTGTGTGGTAGTTTGAACATTCTTTGGCATTGCCTTTCTTTGGGATTGGAATGAAAACCAACCTTTTCCAGCTTCATTAGCTGCACAGTAAATTGATCTTTTATAGCTTCATTAGCTGCATAGTAAACCTGCTTTTAATTTCCATGTTATGTTGGTATCACTCTTCTATTGATCAGTCATGTATAAGCTGATTCACAAACAAAAAAGGGAAGAGATTGTCCATATGATATAGCATTGAAGGAAGAGTCAGATTTTGACCAGAGTGTTAAGGACTGTTACATCCGAACAGAGGAAGCTATAGTTCAGACCCTTCCCAGTCCAGGGCTCTGAGTTTTTGAGGAGTTCTAAGGGCTATTTCTTCAGGACAAGCTGTTGACCCCATAATGGAGAGCCAAAGCAGAAGGGGAATGCTTCAAGTCATGGGGTCTTTGTTAGCTTCATGGCTTTCAAAGAGAAATTTGTGACTCTACTATAATAGAAAATGTAGGGATTGAGCCCTTTGAGCTATGTGGCTTTCCTGTGAGTGAAGTGAACTTGCTCACAGACAATGCCTTAGAATTGAGAACCTCTGGCTGTCTGCAGCCTGGAGTCCAGCCTGTGTGCAGTTTGGAAGAGGCCAATTTCATGTTGTTCTGGAGGAAGTTGTAGCCAGGACCTCTGCTCCATTTTACCTCCCCAGGAGCAAAGAGGAAACCTTGTCTATCATGAAGCTATCTCATTTGGTATTGTTTTCCTCCTGGAAGCTGCATGTAGAAAGTTGATCTGGGTAATATTGGATTGTTGAAAAGTTCATTTGAGATTTTCCATAAGATGTAATGGAAAATTTTGAATGAATGTTTTGGCCAAGTCAGTAATTTAGTTCAGTTCAATCAGAGGTGCTTGTTTGAAAGGAATTGTTTGGGCAACCCCAGGGATTCTAATGCCTGACAGTCCATGGATTTCATTTTGAGAAACATTGAGCTCACCCCTCCTATCCTTTGAGTAGGCTTAGCAGTGGGGACAATTTGATTCTTTTTTCTAATAGTTGTCTTCTACCTAGATGACTGGGTGAGGAGGGGTGGGGGAGAGGAAGACTAATAAAAAAGTGGTCCCAATTTATCTTGCTGTCATAAAAGCTCCACAAATGCACAGATAAATCTCTTTCATCTACCATTTCTGCAGTCACCTCTCACTGAGTGCTTCATTGTCCCAAGACAAGAAAGCAACCTCAGCCCAGAAGGAGTAAATCTATAGTACCAAGGGACTGGCAGACTGTTCCATTGTTTCTTCAACTCTTTTTCTTTGTGCACCTAAACTACAAATGCAATTAGGAACAGATGCAAATAGCATATGCCCTGAGTATAGGGATTCTCTGGTGACTCAGACAGTAAAGAGTCTGCCTGCAATGTGGGAGACCCAGGTTTGATCCCTGGGCCAGGAAGATCCCCTGGAGAAGGAAATAGCAACCCACTCCAGTATTCTTGCCTGGAAAATCTCATGGACAGAGGAGCCTGGCAGGCTACAGTCCATGGGGTTGCAAAGGCTCGGACACAACTGAGTGACTTCACTTTCTTTCTTTCTTTCCTTCTTTGAGTATAAAAACCTTCTGTTCTAAAAAGCACAGTAATCTCTGGTTTCCTAGTGCTTGAACTAGCAGAAATGTTAACTTTGGATCATTTTTCCCAAAGTGTATTGTGGTGTATCTCAAGCTGTGTATATGGTTTACAGACTCAGCATGGGGATACACGGAGCATTTCCACATATAGAAAGATTCTATTCAAAGTGCACAAGGCAGTCAGTAGGGAAGTCAATTTCCTGGCTCGAAAAAGAACCTTTCTGCCCTGTAATAGTGCAGGTGACTATGTGTGCCCTGTTGCATGGCCCCTATGTAGAGAAGTCTCGTGTTCATACAGTGTTGGGCTTTAGAGTGTCATACAGTGATGCCACCCACAGGATTATCAGAACAAACAGGGCAGAGAATGCCAAAACTCCTGTTCTCCTACTCTAGCTCTTATCCTGCCAACTGGAAGTCAACCAATGAGGATGAAGCTGGATGTTAATAAACACCCATTCATGCTGGGCCTATACTAGGTGCATTGGCTATTGGGTTGGCCAAAATGTTCATTTGGGTTTTTCCATAACATCCTGTGGAAAAACCTGAACGAACATTTTTGCTTACCCAATAGTTTAACCTTCTTAACAACTCTGTAAGGCAAATAGTATTTTTATTATCTGGGTTTTCTTACAAAACAGAGCCTTGAGCAATCATTAAGTGGTAATGTTTTCTATAGGAAGGGCCTTCTCAGGACAGTAAAATGAGAGAAGAGACAGAAGCAAGAAAGGCTCATAAACAGAGCAAAACAATTTATTACTGTATTGACCACTGCTTCATCACAAGCCCTGAGAGACACAGTTGATGGCTCAGCAGGTCCACTGAGTCAGATATGTGGGATATCTTTGAACAGGACATGTGGTGAGCCATGTCTTAGAATATGATTAATTCTCTAAGCTTCCACTTCAAAGAATGCAGGATCAGTTCCTGGTTGGGGAACTAAGATCTCCCATGCTGCATGGTGTGCCTCAAAATTTAAAACAACAGCAAGAAAAAGTAAAACAGGGAGAAAGGGAGAGGAGATTTATTTGACTCTTCCCATCTTCTATATCTCATTGGCTAAAGTTTGCTCAGGGTAGGGGTGGGTCTTAGCATCTTCATACAGCCAGGTTGCTTCATCAAGCCCTTGTAGCAGCTGCTCCGGAAGCCACACTTGTTGTGGGAAACGAGGAATGGCTATGAGGAGGAACCAGGATATCCTTGGAGAATGATGGGGAGTTTCCCAAGTAAAGGTTGTGGGGAAGGGCCCCCGGCAGAGGGAAGTATGTTGCCCAGTCACAGGGAGGTGTGGGGAACTTTTTCACCTTGCCTAATGACCAGAGCCTGCAGTACAAGAAGGATTCATGTGAGTGGAGGTGGAAGATTGAAAACTGAAACAGGGTTAAATCATGAAACTTAGGCTGGACTCTTTGAACTCTATCCTGTAGGTTACAGTGAGTCATTTATGCACTGTATGGTTGAGTATGATATTGAGTTGGCCAAAAAGTTCGTTTGAGTTTTTCCATAAGATTGTACAGAAAAACCCAAATGAACATTTTGGCCAACCCAATACAGAAGACTTTTCATTTCACAAAGATCATTCTGGCTAAAGTTTGGTAAATAGTTTGGAACGGGAAAGGTATATAAAGGTAGAGACATTAGTCATGAGGTACTTCACTGTAACAGAGGTTATGCATATATTTCTACAGTAATATAGTACTGATGGTCAGGATGTAGATAGGAAAATGGATTCAGGATATGTCATAGAGGTTCAATTATCTGGTCTTAGTGATTAATTAGATTTGGGATCTTAAATAAAAGGGGGAGCCTAGGATGGTGAGGGCTTGGGTGATGCTACCTTTCAAAGAAATGGGCAAATAAAATTTAAAAAATAAAAGAAATAGGCAGTATAGAAGATGGAGGGGGAAAGGTGGAAGTGTTTAGGCATGGTGAGAAATGAATGCAGCTGTAGATGTACTATACTGGTTAGGCAATCAAATGCGGTATATGGGGAAAGGTCTGGAGTAACAGATTTAAGAATCATCAGAATATAACCAAGTGGTAAATGAATCCACAAATTGATGAATTTACTTAGAACAGGTATGTAGTTCAAGAACAGAACCCAGAGGACAGTGATTTTAAGGGATGGACAAAGGAAAAATGGCTGTAAAGGAGACCGGAGCTTGAGTGGGAGCAACCTAAGAGGAAAAATCAAAGAGCACAGTAAGTCCCCTACATATGAACCTTCAAGTTGCAGACTTTCAAAGATGTGAACTGCATTTGCATGTCCAGTCACTTAAGTTATTTTATGTGTCTGGCATACATTGTCAGGTGTGGGCATTCTCTACAAGTGGCTGTGCTTTTGTATACTTTACAGTATTGTATGGAGTACAGTGGCTTCCCTGGTGGCTTAGTGGTAAAGAATCCACCCACCAATGCAGGAGACATGGGTTCTATCCCTGGGTGGGGAAGACTCCCTGGAGAAGGAAGTGGCAACTCACTCCAGTATTCTTGCCTGAGAAATTCCATAGGCAGAGATGCCTGGCGGGGTCATGGGGTCACCATGAGTCAGACACGACTTAGTGACTAGATAACAGCATGAAGTACAGTAATGTAGTATCTTTATTTCAAGCCTAGGATGTCCCAAAGCAAGAGAGAAAGCAGCCATATATAGCTGATTTTGTTAGCAGGGTACCTAGGCTAACCTTGCCGGACTTAGAAACAAATTGGACTTAAGAACATGCTCTAGAAACAGAATTCGTTCATAGGTAGGGGACTTACTGTAGTTCTGGAAAATTTCCCTTTGGGAAAATTGAGGATTGAGAGTAACCAAGGAAACGGCTCACTTCCACTTCAGAATAAAAGGTGGATCTGTGAATAACTCTTTGTAAGGAAGAAGCTGCCCTTGAGAATTAATCATTGAAGGGCAAACATATGTATTTGTATAACACCATGGTTTTTCAACATACTGTATTTTCAGCTGCAGCACATTTTTTAAAACTTCTAAATTAGGGACATTATATGGTTCAATATTCTTTTGATATTTTTCTCTTTTAAACTGTGCATCATTTGTCAGTCACCATAAAAATCACAATAGTAATAATAATAAAGGAAAGGAAGTCATGCATGAGCTCTTATTTTACAAATATACTTTTTTCAAATTGTATTTACTTTCAAATAACTTGTATATTATAATTTTAGCATATATACACTGAAAATTTTATTCATTTGCAAATATTTTAAATATATTTCAACATAGATATATAGATGATAGAACTGTGATTTTTAAATGTCTATCAATATTACATTATATGGTAATACACTAAATTACTATCCATTTTTCTATTGGTTAATAGTTTGTTCCTAAATTTGCTAAAATGAATGTTTATATGCATAGTGAGTTTCTCCAGTCACTCCTAGAGTTGAAGAAATTCACTGAAAATTTGAATAATTTTTGAAATTTCAGTTTAACATTATAATATGGTGATTAAAAGCTAGCTTACAATTTAGTTCATTTGTGTATTGATTTTAATGAGTACCATAGTTGAAATTTTATTCATTACAAGGTCTTTAACATAAAATACACCCTTTGGAAAGGTCTGCTGTTAATAATAGTAAATATAAATCCATATTTCAAATACAATTGCTATTAATTTTGCAAGTTTGTTGTCAACTTCTGGTCACATATCATTAACTATCCTTAAAAAATTTTTTTTTTCTATTTAATGAAGAGTTCATACTTGGAGTAGAAATTTTAGCCTTGTTTTTTTTTTTTGTTTACTTGAGCTTATATTATTACTATTAAATTCAGTCATGCTTCATTTGTCTATCTCTTGACCTATTTGGCAGAAATAATTTCTAGCTCCTCATTTCTAGCACTTAGTGAGAATTTGTTTAGTTAAAGTTGGTGATATGACCTATTCATCTTAACTGTGTAGGTATAAACAGCAATCCATTATAAAATGCTGCAGTTTGCAACCTGCTGTGGGAGGGAATTCATGAGTTGTCCATGACTCTAGACTTATGAACCAATAAGGCTGCCTCATTGGAGGAGGAAATGACAATCCACTTCCGAATTCTTGCCTGGAAAATTTCATGGATGGAGGAGCCTGGTGGGCTACAGTCCATGGGGTCTCAAAGAGTCAGACACGACTGAGTGACTTCACTTCACTTCAAGGCTGCCTCATAGTAAATAGTGGCACAGAGTTTTCAGGGAGCGGTGCTAAGATGGCAGAGGAATAGGATGGGGAGACCACTTTCTCCCTTACAAATTCATTGAAAGAACATTTGAACACTGAGCAAATTCAACAAAACAACTTTGAATGCTGTCAGAGGACATCAGGCACCCAGAAAGGCAGCCCATTGTCTTCAAAAAGGGGTAGGACAAAATATAAGAGATAAAAAGAGAGACAAAAGAATTACGGATGGAGATCCGTCCCATGGAGGGAGTCATAAAAGAGAAGTTTCCAAACATCAGGAAACCCTCTCACCAGCGGGTCTGTGGGGAGTTTTGGAATCTCAGAGGGCAACATAATCGGGAGGAAAAATAAATAAATAAATAAACCCCACAGATTACATGCCTAACGGCAACTCCCAGGGGAGAAGTAGCCCAGACTCTTGCACCCTCCACCAGCAAGTGAGGGCTGAACAGGGAGGCGCAGGCTGCATTGCTTATAAGGACCAGGCCTGAATGCCCTGAGGGCAATCTGAGGAAGCTAACATGAGATAGCAACCCAAACTGTGGGATAGCCAGAGAGAGAGAAAGAAAAGAGAGAGAGAGAACTTTCCCAGGAAAAGCCCTAACCTAAGGCACTGCTGGGCCCTCTCACAGAGAACAAAGGACTGAGCAAATACCAGAGAGCTGGCAGGCTGTGGACTGGCCCATCCCCCGCTGGAGAGGCAGGCGGGCGGCCACCAGAGCTGGAAAGGGGCAATCATGGCCCCAGTGATGACATCCCCTACCAAATTGCGAGCAGGCTCCCAGTTGCTAACCAAGTTTTCCTGGGATCCTGGATGGTTGACATCCACCAGGAGGGTCATAGCCAGAGATCAGCTCCCCAGAGGAGACTCATGGCACACCTGAGACAGCGCTCCTGATGTGCACCCAGGAAACCCAGCAGCTGGGATGGGGCAGGCGATAAGACGCCCCACCCCACCTGGGGAGAGAGCACTTGCCAAGCACCTGGTCAGTGGAGCTGCTCAGACCTGAGAAGGGCACAAAACGCAGGCACAGAGTCTGCATCTTTGTGGAGTACCCGAGAACCTGAACCTGAGCAGCTTAGACCTGGGAAGTGCACACAATCCAGGGCCCACTTTAGACAGTTCCCCTGCAGAGCAACCTGAGCCTGAGCAATGTAGACTGGGAAAGCACACACAGTGAGTGGGGGCAAACCCAGTGTGGCCCAGACACTGCGAGCACTCCCCACACACCCCAGTGATATGTGTTTGCAGTGTTCCTTCCTCCCCACAGCATGACTGAACAAGTAAGCCTAAATAAGTGACTGCCTTCACCCCCTGTGTCAGGAAGGAAATTAGACACTGAAGAGAATTGCAAAGAGAAGAAGCCAAAATAAACAGAGGGAACCGCTTTGGAAGTGACAGGTGCAACAGCTTAAAATCCTGTAGTTAGCACCAACTACATTGGAAGGGGCCTATAGATCTTGAGAAGTATAAGCTTGAACAAGGAACTATCTGAAACTGAACTGACCCCACACTGCCCACAACAGCTCCAGAGAAATTCCTAGATATATTTTTACCATTAACATTTTAAAATATTTTTATTATTTTTTTTATTTTAAGTCCTCTATTACTCCTTTAATTTTCATTTTTATAACCTACAATTACCTCGCCAATAAAACACTATTTTTAAAGCCAACTTCATATATATATATATTTATCATTTTTGTGATTTTTTTTGTTTTTTTTTTTTAATATTGTATTTTTGAGAATCTAACCTCCATTGTAGATTTTTAATCTTTGCTTTTTGGTATTTGTTATCAATTTTGTACCTTTAAGAACCCAATCTTCAGTACCCATTTTTACTTAGGAGTGTGATTACCGGCTTGATTGCCCTCTCCCCCTTTTGACTCTCCTCTTTTTCCCCCAGGTCACCTCTATCTCCTCCCTCCCCCATCTCTTCTCTACCCAACTCTGTGAATCTCTTTGGGTATTCTGGGCTGTGGAGAACATGTAAGGAACTGATTACTGGCTAGATCTGTCTCTCTCCTTTTAAGCCTCCCCCTCCCTTCTCTGCCTGGTCACCTCTATCTCCTTCCTCCCTCTTCTAGTCTCTGTGTAACTCCGTGACCTCTCTAGGTGTTCCAGGCTGTGGAGAGCACATAAGGATTTGATTACTGGCTAGCTGCTCTCTCTCCTTTCGATTCCCTCTCTTCTCCACCTGGTCACCTCTATCTCCCTCCTCCCTCTTCTTTTCTCCATGTAACTCAGCAAACCTTTCTGGGTGTCCCTCATTGTGGAGAATCTTTTCTCCATTAACTTAGATGTTTTATCATCAATGCTGTATGGATGGAGAAATCTTGAGGCTACTGTAAGAATAAGACTGAAAACCAGAAGCAGGAGGCTTAAGTCCAAAACCTGAGAACACCAGAGAACTTCTGACTCCAGGGAACATTAATTGATAAGAGCTCATCCAAAAGCCTCCATACCTACACTGAAACCAAACTCCTCCCAAGAGTCAACAAGTTCCAGAGCAAGACATATCATGCAAATTCTCCAGCAACACAGGAACATAGCCCTGAGCTTTAATATACAGGCTGCCCAAAGTCACACCAAACCCACAGACACCTCAAAACTCACTACTGTACGCATCACTGCACTCCAGAGAGAAGAAATCCAGCTCCACCCACCAGAACACCGATGCAAGATTCCCTAACCAGGAAACCTTGACAAGCCACTTGTCCAACCTCACCCACAGGGAGGAACTCCACAATAAAGAGGAACCACAAACTGCCAGAGTAGAGAAAGGCCACCCCAAACACAGCAATCTAAACAAGATTAAAAGGCAGAGAAATACTCAGCAGTAAACGAACATGATAAATGCCCATGAAACCAAACAAAATAGGAGATAGGGAGTCTACCTGAAAAAGAATTCAGAATAATGATAGTAAAAATGGTCCAAAATCTTGAAAACAAAATGGAATTACAGATAAATAGCCTGGAGACAAGGACTGAGAATATGCAAGAAATGTTTAACAAGGACCTAGAAGAAATAAAAAAGAGTCAGTATATAATGAATAATGCAATAAATGAGATTAAAAACACTCTGAAGTGAGTCAACAGTAGAATAACTGACGCAGAAGATAGGATAAGTGAGGTAGAAGATAGAATGGTGGAAATAAATGAAGCAGAGAGGAAAAAGAAAAAAAAAAGAATTGAAAGAAATGAAGACAACCTGAGACCTCTGGGACAACATGAAATACCCCAACATTTGAATCATAGTCCCAGAAAAAGAAGACAAAAAGAAAGGTCATGAGAAAATACTTGAGGAGATAATAATTGAAAACTTCCCTAAAATGGGGAAGGAAATAGTCACTCAAGTCCAAGAAACCGAGAGAGTCCCAAACAAGATAAACCCAAGGCAAAACACCCCAAGACACATATTAATCAAATTAACAAAGATCAAACACAAAGAACAAATATTAAAAGCAGCAAGGGAAACACAACAAATAACACCAAGGGATTCCCATAAGGATAACAGCTGGTCTTTCAATAGAAACTCTTCAGGCCAAAAGGGAATGGCAGGGCATACTTAAAGTGATGAAAGAGAAAAACCTACAACCCAGATTACTGTAACCAGCAAGGATCTCATTCAAATATGAAGGAGAAATCAAAAGCTTTACAGACAAGCAAAAACTGAGAGAATTCAGCACCACCAAACCAGCTCTTCAACAAATGCTAAAGGATTTTCTCTAGACAGGAAACAGAAAGGGGGTATAAACTTGAACCCAAAACAACAAAGTAAATGGCAATGGGATCATACTTATCAATAATTACCTTAAATGTAAATGGGTTGAATGCCCCAACCAAAAGACAAAGACTGGCTGAATGCATATAAAAATAAGACGCCTATATATGCTGTCTACAAGAGACAAATCTCAAAACAAGGGACACATACAGACTGAAAGTGAAGGGCTGGAAAAAGATATTTCACGCAAATGGAGACCAAAAGAAAGCCAGAGAAGCAACAATCATATCAGATAAAATAGACTTTGAAATAAAGACTGTGTAAAGAGACAAAGAAGGACACTACATAATGATCAAAGGATCACTCCAAGAGGAAGACATAACAATTACAAAATATATGCATCCAACATAGGAGCAGGGCAATACATAAGGCAAATGCTAACAAGTATGAAAGGGGAAACTAACAATAACACAACAATAGTGAAGACTTTAATACCCCCACTCACACCTATGGATAGATCAACTAAACAGAAAATTAGCAAGGAAACACAAACTTCTAATGATACAATGGATCGGCTAGACTTAATTGATATCTATAGGACATTTCACCCTAAAACAATGAATTACACCTTTTTCTCAAGTGTACACGGGAACTTCTCCAGGATAGATCACATCTTGGGCCATAAATCTAGCCTTGGTAAATTCAAACAAATTGAAATCATCTCAAGCATCTTTTCTGATCACAACGTGGTAAGATTAGATGTCAATTACAGGGAAAAACTACTGAAATTCCAACACATGTAGAAGCAACTGACAAACAACTAATCTCAAAAATATACAAGCAACTCCTACAGATCAACTCCAGAAAAACAAACGACTCAGTCAAAAAATGGGCCAAAGATCTATACAGACATTTCTCCAAAGAAGGCACACAGATGACTAACAACCACATGAAAAGATGCTCAATATCACTCATTATCAGGGAAACGCAAATCAAAACCACAATGAGGTACCATTTCATGCCAGTCAGAATGGCTGCTATCCAAAAGTCTACAAACAATAAATGCTGGAGAGGGTGTGGAGAAAAGGGAACCCTCTTACACTGTTGGTGAGAATGCAAACTAGCACAGCCACTATGGAGAACAGTGTGGAGATTCCTTAAGAAACTAGAAATAGAACTGCCTTATGACCGAGCAATCCCACTGTTGGGCATACACACCAAGGAAACCAGAATTGAAAGAGACACGTGCACCCCAATGTTCATCGCAGCACTGTTTGTAATAGCCAGGACATGGAAACAACATAGATGTCCATCGGCAGATGATGGATAAGAAAGCTGTGGTAGGTATACACAATGGAGTATTACTCAGCCATCAAAAAGAATACATTTGAATCAGTTCTAATGAGATGGATGAAACTGGAGCCTATTATACAGAGTGAAGTAAGTCAGAAAGAAAAACACTGACAGTATACTAACTCATATATATGGGATTTAGAAAAGATGGTATGATGACCCTATATGCTAGACAGCAAAAGAGACACAGATGTATAGAACAGTCTTTTGGACTCTGTGGGAGAAGGCGAGGGTGGGATGGTTTGAGAGAGTAGCGTTGAAGCATGTATGTTTTCATATGTGAAACAGATCACCAGTCCAGGTTCGATGCATGAGACAGTTTGCTCAGGGCTGGTGCACTGGGATGACCCAGAGGGATGGGATGGGGAGGGAGATGGGAGGGGGGTTCAGGATGGGGAACGCATGTACACCCATGGCTGATTCATGTCAATGTATGGCAAAACCCACTACAATATTGTAAAATAATTAGCCTTCAATTAAAAGAAAGATATTTTAAAAAAGTAAATAGTGGCAGAATTTTCTTTCTTCCCTTTTTTATTCATGCATAGCTATATCTAGAAATTCTAATATTTCTTCCTTCCCCTTTCCCACTAAAATCCTATTCCTGTTCCAGGATCCATTTCAGGATCCCAAACTGGATTGTCCTTCATCCCTCTTGAGTGTGAGCACCCCTGTCTGAAGATCACTGCTCCAAAAGAAATCTCTGGTCTTTGCACCCTAACAAACTTCTGCTGTTGTTTGCTGTCAAGTTTTTTTCTGTCAAGAAATTTTCTGGTGGAGTAGAGATAGGTCTTTCCACAAAGTAAGCAGAACCTTTGAATAATAAGAAAGCATTGCCAAATATAATTTTTCTTATTTTCTGATATTTTAAAACCAATAGTGATCTATCTAATCATTTATAGTATTGCTAGTTAGGAATCACTAATATGTAACCAAACTACATAATTAAATCTCAGTGTTTTCAAGTTTATACTGTAGCCCTGTGAATTTAGTTGGTATAGTTACTAGATCTCACCTGAGAGGTAGATCATTTTCCTTTGCCTTCTAGTTTTTCTCCTGCTCTTATTCACTGATACATCCATTCACTCAACCTGACTTTAAAGAGTATTTTCATGAATAATAAATAAAAGCTAATATTCATTGATTGAGTGTTTAGTTCCAGTTCTTATTCTAACACTTTATTTTGCTTTTACTTATTTATTTTTAGTTGCACTGGGTCTTCATTGCTGTGCATGGGCTTTCTCTAGCTGCAGCGAGCAGGGACTCCTTCATTGTGATGCACTGGCTTCTCATTGCAGAGACTTCTTTTGTTGTGGACACAGGCTCTAGGCACCCAGGCTCAGTGGTTGTGGTGCATGGGCTTAGTTACCCCAAGGCATGTGGGATTTTCCAGGGCCAGGGATTGAACCCATGTCCCCTGTGTTGGCAGGTAGATTTGTATTTACTGCACCACCAGGAAAGTCCTCTAGGCACTTTAAATGTATTAATTCCTTGAGTTTTTCTCTTGGTTTTATTCATTGATACATCCATTCACTCAACCAGACTTTAAAGAGTATCTTCAAGAATAATAAATAAAAGCTAATACTTATTATTAATCCAGTGCTTAATTTCAGTTCCTACTCTAAGTACTTTAGAAGTATTAATTCCAGTTCCTACTCTAAGTACTTCAGAAGTATTAATTCCTGTAAGTCTCACAATAATACTAAGGGAGATTTTCAGAGGCTCCCTGTTTGCTCACAGACATTTTTGAATAACCTTGAGCATGCTGTTCGTAAGGTCCCAGTAACAGAGAAGCTACTACAACAGCCTGGACCTGCTGCAGAGCCTTTTCTTGCTCCAGAGGAACACACAAAACTGACAGGCTTCTGGGTTAGCTTCCTGGGTTGGGCTTCCCTGGTAGGCTCAGAGGGTAAACATCTGCCTGCAAAGCGGGAAGACCATGGTTCGATCCCTGTGTCAGGAAGATGCCCTGGAGAAGGGGATGGCTACCCACTCCAGTATTCTTGCCTGGAGAATTCCATGGACAGAGAAGCCTGGCAGGCTACAGTCCATGGGATTGCAAAGAGTCAGACATGACTGAGCAACTAACACTATCTGGGTTAGCTGGCAAAGGAGTCTGAACAGTGTGCCCAAGTGTGGTGCTTGTTGTGAAGCACATTGATTGAGTCACAATTTGCCCAAGGTCATGTGAGAGTGTTTCAATAAGCTAAGAATCATACTAAGCCATAACAGTAAAGACACTTTCTCCTCTAAAGGCGCTCCCAGATATGTGGAATATTAAAACACACACACACAGAAACAATGCGTTCATTGTCAAGAAGCTCTGAACCAGGTCTCTTTGTCCCATCAGATTCAATACTGAAGATCAAAACAAGAGATTTTCCTTTAGAAAATTTTCCAGCTTTAGCTTGGCCCATTGTACACAAATATAGATACAATCACTGTAAGTGCAAGTTATGCTTTCCTCGATCCCTATCAAGTATTCTACTTGACATTTTGTTATGAAGAGAGTAGAGATGATATGTTAGCTGACTGAGTAAGGTAGCATTTCTTGTACTCTACCTCCTTGGAGAGTCAGAATGTTTCAACGTATAATTTGACATCAAAATCAATGTTTTTCCAAGAACATCTTTGCAGCTTGTTCATGAACTGCCCATCTCTTGCTACCATCTTTCCCCAACCCAATCTATTCACGTAACTCTGGTCTAATGTTCTAAATGTTACCTTAGAGTATGGCTATAAGGTGATCAGAGCTAGAGATTTGGATTGCTTTATTTAGTGCCTAATAACCATTCAGTAAAGGACTTGCTTTTACTGAATGATAGTTGAACACTAAGCCATTGACTCAGCCTGAGGGAACTGGCAGAAACCAAATGAAATTCACTGCCATGTCTTACCATGAAAGCCTGGCCTGGAATTTCATTCACTGTTTCCTACAGTGTGCTACTGTAACCTCTCCATCAGGACCTACAGAAGAAACTGCTCTAGGTTTCATACATTACAAACAAGGAAGTTGCCTAGGAAAAAAATGGAGCTTTTTCTATCTTATGGACTCTGTGTGTCATGTTCATTATCATGTATACTTTTGTTTGGCCACTGAAAGCAAACAGCTAAACTGTTGTAACTATATAGGATGCTAAGCTTTGCAAATCCAGTCATATCTCTGTCTGATTTTTTCTCATCATACCAAGCCCCTCAAGTGTTCATTTGTATCCTTTGTGCTGCATGTCCTTCTGAAAGCAACGTTAAATCCTTTGTGGGACAATCTGGGGTATAAATAAATAACTGTGGTGTGGTTTTTGTGTGTTGTTGTTGTTCATTTTGTTTGTCTCCAGCTGTGCTGCATCATTAATTGTGTATGAATCTGTACTGAGATGGAGGAAGAAATCAGCACATGTCCTAAATTATATTTTTGAAACTGACAGTTTACAGAATAGTTTCAAAAATATGTAAACTCAAAGCCATTCCCTGCCATGGATCACCAATGATTGTGTGTTTTCAGAAAATTCCAGTGTAGTTGACATTGTCATGTCATTGACCACATAATTAAAATTATTTTAAAATGTGTGTTTTGTTGTAGTTTTCCACCTGCCAAGTTGAATGTTAACGGCAAAAGATGGTAAAATATTAATAATCTGTTAATCTGGGTGAAATACATGTAAGCATTCATTGTATTTATTTTTTGACTCTTTTGTAGATTTGACATATTTTTATTTTGAGAAGTAAAACAAAAGTAAATAAAAATATAATGCCTGCAAAGAATCTCCTGGCCCCACTCCAACTTGAAATATGTTAGACTGAATAGAATTCAAAGAATCACCAATATTATATGAATTTTGAAGCAATTCTTCTATTATGCTAATAACTGGACATCTGTGCTTCTCTCCTTGGAGATGAGCAATGATTTGTGCTAAACAAAATCAAAAGTGTCTTTGAACATTATTCCAAGTTAAATACTGTTATCTCATGCCTTTGAGTTATGTGAGTGGGTCAGAACTTTGTTAAATCTGTTGTGTCTGTACTTACTTTGCAGGTATTCTCTGGTAAATATTCTCTGACAATGGTTTTCTCATTTAAGAGCTATGGTTGTTTGAAATTCACATATTTGGGAATGAATAGTGTGTATCACTTAAGTCCCTCCTGGATCTTTTCTGACTTCATAACTTTGCTAGCTTCTTCCTCTAGTCCTCATCCAGATGGAAAAACATTATGTCATCTGGCTGTGATTCTGAGTTGCTCCTATACTATGAAATATAATGAGTACTTCGCTCTCTCTAATGACACAAACTTATCCTCCATCACCCACCTTACCAAATCTGTCAAATATGACTTGAGCCTTAAAACTCAACGGAGCTTTCCAGACCTCCATATTCTGTAAATGACTTTTCTTTCCAGAAGGAAAGGGTAGGGTCCTGTGGATTCATGGATTATTATTTGTGAGATATTCAATTCAGTATTTATTGAGCACATACTAGGTGCTCCTGGAGGGGACAGAGAAATTAGGTTTGCTTTGAAGGTTAGCCAGCATTTTTATAGCAGAGATGGGAGAAAGTTGTGCTACATGGGAGAAAAACAATTTTTAAGACATGAAAAAAAGGATATATTCAATAATTTTCATTTGGCTGGAGTATTGGTTGGGTAAAAAGGACTATTTAGAGATAAACCATACAAAATAGCTGATATTTACCTATTCACCTTTTCACTAACATATATTTTGTTTGTTTTTTGTGGCCATGCCACATGGCATGCAGAATCTCAGTTCCCTGACCGTGAATCGAACTGGCACCCCTCTGCATTGGAAATACAGAGTCTTGATCACTATACCACCAAGGTAAGTCCTATCTTTTTATATTGACATTATTTTGGTCAGTAGAGAAACAGATCTGATAATAGTGAGTAGCATAAAGGCCAAGAGGGAAGATAAGGAGATGGTTTTAAAAATGATTGTCATAGCTTATGCACAAAGTCATGCAGACCAGTACCAGTGTTTTAGGAGTGTAAAAGGGAATGATAAGAAAGATGAAAATGAAATCCAGCAATGGCAGTGACAGCATTTAGCTAATGATCGTTAGTGTTGTGGGTAAGGAGGAAAGGGAGGATGCGAAGTAAAAAGTACTCATCGTTTTAAACCAAGAAGTACTGAAAGATAATGAAAGCATTAAAAAAAATATGAAATATAAGAATATTTGCACTAAGGAATTGTAATATGTTTACTTTTGAAATATTTTAATAATATACACATGGTGAAACATACTCATTTGGGTGCCTTATAGACTCATGAAGTGAATACACCTACACAACCAATGATTAGATCAACATACAATAAAATATTACCAGAACCCCAGAAACCTTTTTAATACTCTCTCAGTTATTAACCCTCCCCCAAGTGACCACTATTCTGAACTATCTCACTGTAGAATAGTTAGGCCTGCTTTTGTGTATACCTGCATTGGTGTGGTGGTAAAATATTTAACAATTAACTCTTGAATGGGGGAAAGAGACCTGCTTTGTAATATTTGACAATTTCTGTGGTATAAATACTCCCAACCTGGCTGATTTTAAGCTACTGAGAAGATATCACTGAACATAGAGTTGAAAAGAAACTGCACACAATCAGCTTTCACAAGCCAATATAAACCGGCTCCATCATATGCCTGGAGTGATGTGGTATATATTCTTCTATGTTGGCATCCTTTGGCTCAGTATTGTTTGCAAGATTCATCCATGTTGCTCTGTGCAGTAGTGGTTCATTCTGTTTTGTTCCTATATCACAATTTATTTACCCAGTCTATATCTTACAGAATAGTGAATTGTTTTCAATTTTTAGCTATTACAGATAATGCTGCTCTGAAGTCTTTTGTATATGACTTTTAATATACATTAAGTATACATTTCTATTGGGTATATACTTAGGAGTTCAATTACTGAGTGTGAAAGCATTAAGTTTTATTAGATATGATTAAACAGTTTTTCAAAGAAGTTTTACCAGTTCATACTCCACTAGAACTATGTGAGAGTGTCAGTCTCTATATAACCTTGCCAAAACTTGGTATTATCGGTCTATTAAGTTAGCTATTCTAGTCATTACGTAGCAGTTCTGAATTGTGATTTTACTGTGTATTTCTGTCACATGCCATGAGGTTGGGCATTGGCTATTTGAATATCATTCTTTTGTGAAATGCCTTTGCAATCTTTTTGCTGGTTTATTTTTAATTGTATTATCTACTTTTTCTTATTGATTTGTGCAGTTCTTTATTAATTCTTCATAAGAGATCTTTGCAGGCGATTCTTTACCAACTGAGCTATCTGGGAAGACCTTTTTCCAACAAAGGTTCGTCTAGTCAAAGCTATGGTTTTTTCCCGTAGTCTTGTATGGATGTGAGAGTTGGACTCTAAAGAAAGCTGAGCCCCAAAGAATCGATGCTTTTGAATTGTGGTGTTGGAGAAGACTCTTGAGAGTCCCTTGGACTGCAAGGAGATCCAACCAGTCCATCCTAAAGCAAATCAGTTCTGAATATTCATTGGAAGGACTGATGCTGAAGCTGAAACTCCAATACTTTGGCCACTTGATGCAAAGAACTGACTCACTGGAAAAGACCCTGATGCTGGGAAAGATTGAAGGCAGGAGGAGAAGGGGACAACAGAGGATGAGATGGCTGGATGGCATCACCAACTCCATGGACGTGAGTTTGAGTGAACTCCAGGAGTTTGGGGATGGACAGGGAGGCCTGGCGTGCTGCCGTCCATGGGGTCTCAAAGAGACGGACACGACTGAGCGACTGAACTGAACTGAACTGATAAGAGATCTTTGTTTAGGTGAATCTCCTGTAGCTTAATTTTCCATCTCTTAGTGGTGTCTTTTGTTGAAAAGAAGTTCTAAAGTTTAATAAACTCTAATTTATTAATCTTTAATGACTTGAGCTTTTTGTTATCTTCTTAAAAAATCCTTTCCTACATCAAAGGAATTGAAGATACATCTGTGTTTTCCTCTTTGTTTTTTACCTTTCACATTTCAATGTCAGATCTATTGTAATTAAATTTTATCTATACTGTGAGGTAGGGTATCAGAGTTGTTGACCATATGAGTGCACAACTGATTCAAACCACTCTTTCCCTAATATACTACGATGGGACAATCATGTTGTCTGTGAATAATGACATTTCTATTTCTTCCTTTATAACCCTGCTACTTTTCTTTCTTTCTTAAAATTTGCCTTATTTCACTAATGACAGTTTCCAAATCTCCAATACGTGTGAGAATTAATCTTAGTGGGTAAGCTCATCTCATTCCCAATCTCAGTAGGAACCATTCAATAATTCATCATTAATTACGATGTTTGCTGAACAACTTTTTTTTTTTAGTTTGTCATTGTGTGATAACTCTATAACAGATTTTAAAAGTTCCTGTTTCTTTGAATATTTTATCAAATATTTTTTATATCAGTTGAGACAGTCATAGTTTTTTCCTTTTTATTTCTTATTAATGTGATAAATTGTATTGATTTTTGAATATTAAAACAATTGTACATTTCTGAAAGAAATTAACTTATTTGTGACATTTTATCTTTTTCTATATGTTGATGGATATTACTTGAAAATATTTTAAAGTTATTTTTAAATTTTCTATAGCAGAGCTTGAAAGTGAAAGTCACTCAGTCATGCCCGACTCTTTTTTTTAATTTAAATTTATTTATTTTAATTGGAGGCTAATTAATTTACAATATTGTATTGGTTCTGCCACACATCAACATGAATCCGCCACGGGCGTACATGTCTTCCTCATCCTGAACCCCTCTCCCACCTCCCTCCCTGTACCATCCCTCTGGCTCTTTGAGACCCCAGGTACTATACAGTCGGTGGAATTCTCCAGGCCAGAATACTGGAGTGGGTAGCTGTTCCCTTCTCCAGGGGATCTTCCCAACCCAGGTCTCCCACATTGTGGGCAGATTCTCTACCAGCTGAGCCACAAGGGAAGTCCAAGAATACTGGAGTGGGTAGCCTATCCCTTCTCTAGGGGATCTTCCCGACCCAAGAATCGAACTGGAGTCTCCTGCATTGCAGATGGATTCTTTACCAACTGAGCTATCAGGGAAGCCCTATAGCAGAGTTTAATCTGCAACTGCAACTAAACTTTTAAATAATGTACCTACAGGTTTTGGTATAAAGATCATCCTGACTTCACAAAACCACTTGGAGGTGTCTCCTTTTTTCTAGTTTCTGGAAGAGGAAACTTCTCATCTCTTGAAATTACTATCATTTTCCCCTTAAGTATTAAAGATAATTTACTGGACAGGCCATTTGGGTTATTGGAAGCTTTAAATTATATGTTATTTGTAAGAAATGGAGCTATGCTTTTTATTAAAAAATTGAGATGTAATTCACATACTATAAATCTCCCTTTTTAAAGGATAGAATTCAGTAGTTTCTTGTATATTTCTAAAATTGAACAACCATCACCATCATCTAATTCCAAAATATTTTCGGCACCACAAAAAAGAAACCCTAATCTCATTAGCAGTCATACCTCATTCCTCCTTCTATTCAGCCTCTGGAAAACTCCAGTCTACTTTCTGTCTCTGTGCATTTACCTATTCTGTACATTCCATAAATATGGGATTATACAACATATCGTGTTTGTCTGACTTCTTTCACTTACAATAAAGTTTCCAAAGCTCATCTATGTTTTAACATGCATCAATACTTCATTGCTTTTTATAACTGTATAGTATCTTTGTATTATATACCATATTTTGTTTATCCATTTATAAATTGATGGACACTTTTGGGCTATTATGAATAGTGTTTCCATGAAGACTTATATCCAAATTTTTGTATGAACATATGTTGTCAGTTTCAAAGCAGCTGTACCATTTTACATTCTCAGCAGGAATGAGGATGGGTTCCAACTTTTCAATATCCTCGTGAATACATGTTACTGTCATTTTTTTCCTTTCTAAATTATGAAAGTATGATAACATATTTACAGGAGACTTGGAAAATACAGAGCAACGTTATACATAGTTCCACTGTATATTACCACTATTTTTTAAGTAGATAAATTAAGATTTTTAGTTGGAGTTTCAAAATCAAACTCTCAAAAATTAACAGAATGAAGAGACAGAAAAGTAAAAGGATATAGTAGACCTGAAAATCACTATGAATCAATTTTACATAATTAAGAACTATGCAATGTTCCCACATTGGCGGGATACAAATTCTATTTAAGCTCCCATAGACTATAAACCAGGGACACTGGAACATATACAGGGACTGAAAACAAAGATGTGTGAAACAGGGCACCCAAGGTCAGTGCTCTGTGACAACCAGAAGGAATGGGGTGGGCAGGGACAGTGAAGGGGGTTCAGGATGGAAGGGCCACATGTATAGTTGTGGCTGATTCATATTGATGTATGGCAAAAACCATTACAATACTGTAAAGAAATTATCCTCCAATTAAAGTAAATAAATTTAAAAAATCATAAAATAAGGTGCAAAAATGTCAAAAATGTCTAAAAGTATTGAAATTGTATAGAGTCTGTTCTCTTATCATTGTGGAATTCTGTCAGAAATCAATATTAAAAGATTTTTGAAAATAAGCCACATATTTTCAAGTGCAATGTGATAGTTACCAAGAGAGATGTTTGACTTAGCCATTGAAAGCCTCAATAAAGTTAAAAGACTGAAATAACACAGATGGTGATTGCACAGAAGAAAACATTTAAATGAGAAATTAATATCAAAATGAGAAATTAATATCAAAGGTATTTAAAAGCTCCATGTATTTGGAAATTAAATGTCCACTTTTAAATGATGGGTTTATCCAAGAAGTCATACCAAGGAAAATGAGAAAATATTTATAATAGAATAAAAATAAAAAGAATTTATCAGAATATGTTGCATGCAGCTGAAGCTGTTCAATGCAACTAAATACAATGTGGAATCTTGAATAAGATAAGAAAACAAATAATAGACACTAGCATAAAGTTTTGTGAAATTTGAACGAAATCTGTACTTTAGTTAATGATACTGTATCACATGTTAATTACTTTTTTATTTTTTACAATAGTATTTCTTTATATTCTCAGAATTGAATTAGACATTTCAAGCCTCATTGAATTTTTTTATCACTAAAATAATGAGCTTTCTAGAATTTTAACAGTAATACTAGATGCCAGAATAAATGAAACTATATCAAAGTTTGGAGTGAATATAAATTAGAAACCTAGCATTCTATTCATACTCAAACAAATGGAACCAAAATGCCATAAAATTTTTAGCTAAGCAAAACTTCATAAGTTTTCTAAAATATATATATTATGCATACTATATATGTATACAAAAGCTTTTCTACTATACTTGATAAAGAACAAAAAAGGAGATGGTGAAATTGGAAAACATATACTAAATGAAATGGGAGCACTGAATATGAAATTAAAAAAGTGAAGCAAACTAGATAAAAATAAAAGATCACTATATAGTCCAGTTTTTTTTTAAACATAGCTGCTCCTAGGCATTTGCATTTTTCAAAAAATTACAAGATAATTCTAATGTGTATTTGGATTTTAAAAATGATTACAAGTTTTTCTGTTAAATGGTAGTTTTAGTGATATAGAATTTTATCATTTTCTGTTGACCAATCATGATACAGTGGTATTAAAATGAATAATAGTTACATAATCACAATAGTAAAAGACGTTTATCAGTTTTCACAATGTTTCTTTGCTGGATACAATGTCCTTCTGTCGATGGTTGTTCAACAGTTCATACTGATTTTAGTTGTGATTTTGGTGCTCTTGCAGGAGGAGATGAGCGCACTTCCTTCTACTCCACCATCTTGAACCAATCCCCCCATGTTACTGTCATTTTGATGACAGCATTTATGTACGAAGTGATATTTTATTGTTTTTATTTATACCTCTGTAGTGATTAATGAAGTTAAACATCTTTTCATGTACTTGTTGGCCACTTATATATCTCTTTTGGAGAAATATCATTCAAATTTTTCACCAATTTTTTAAAATTGGATTATTTGTCTTTTAAATTTTTTAGTTATAAGAGTTCTTTGTTTATCTGTCTTTTAATATTGTTGTTGCTTGTGCTTTTGATGTCATATATAAGAAACCATTGCTTAATCCAAGTAAATTTATACCTATATTTTTTTTTCTAGAGTTTTATAGCTTGAGTTTTTACAATTAAACCTTTACACATTTTGAGTTTATTTCTCTACATAGGGTAAGGTAGACAAGGTATCATTTGCATGTAGATACCCAATTGTACCAGCAGCATATATAGAAAGAAATACTTTTTCCCCATTGAATTTTCTTGACATCAGTGTCAAAGGACATTGGCCATAATTGTGGGAGTTTATTTCTGAATGCTTGATTTGATACCATTATCTACAAGTCTATTTTTGACAGTACTGTGCTGACTTCATGCTGTAGCTTTGTAATAAGTTTAAAAATCACAAAGTCTGAGTTTTCCAACTTCGTTCTTTCCAGGATTGTTTTGGCTTTTGATGTCCCTTGCATTTTCATATACTTTTTAGGATCAATTTGTCTATTACTGCAAAAAAGGTCGTTGGGATTTTGAAAGTATATGAATAAGTAGGTCAATTTAGGGAGTATTGTCATCTTAACAATATTGTCTAATAATCTGTGAACAGGGGTATTTTCTAATTTCTGTAGGTTTTAAAAATTTTTTGGCAATTATGTTTCTTTTCTTAAATTTATTCCTAAATATCTTATTCTTTTTAATGCTGCTGTAAATGGAATTATTTTCTTTTATTTCTTTTTTGGGTTGTTCATTGTATGTGTACAAACACAATTGATTTTATACTGGATATTTATCCTGTAAACTTGCTGAACTTGTCCATTAATTCTAATAGGTTTTCTGTGAATTCCTTAGGGTTCTCTATATACAAGATTATTTCATCTGTGAATACAGATTGTTTAACTTCTTCCTTCCCAATCTGGATGCTTTTAATTTATTTTTTCTTGTCTAATTGTCCTGGATAGAATCTCCAAAACAATTTTGAATAGAAATGTGTGAAGTTATATTCTTGTTATTTGTGATCTTAAGGGGAAAACTGTGAAGCATTCACCATTAATTCTGACGTCAGATGTGAATTTATTTGTAGTTTCTCTATAACTACATATGTCAATGAAGTTAAACTTTTAAATTATATTATTCAAAACTCCTATAACCTTACTGATGTTAGTTTACTGGCTCTATCCAATGAAAGACGTATGTTGAAATCTCCAACAATTATTCTTGGTTCATTTATTATTCCTTGTTGGTCTATTAGTGTGCTTTAGATTTTGGGAGCGATATTATTCAGTTCAGTTCAGTTCAGTCGTGTCCGACTCTTTGCAACCCCATGAATCGCAGCACGCCAGGCCTCCCTGTCCATCACCAACTAGATCTCCCCTGTTTTGTCATACATGGTATCTAGACACCTAAAACGGTGTCTGGTACATAGCAAGCTGTCAATAAGTATCTGTGGTCTCAATTCTTCCATTGGGTTTCCCTGGTGGCTCCTGCCTGCAAGGCAGGAGACCCAGGTTTGATCCCTGGGTCAGGAAGATCCCCTAGAGAAGGAAATGGCAACCCACTCCAGTATTCTTACCTGGAGAATCCCATGGACAGAAGAGCCTGGCGGGCTACAGTCCATGGAGTTGTAAGAAATCAGACACAACTGAGCAACTAATACTTTCACTTTATTCTGTTAGCAAAGTGGTAACAGTATATATTTAGAAGTTAAATTCCATTCTTTTCTTTTTGTGACTATTACCCCTACAGTGTTGCAAAGTGAAATCTGAAAATCAGCCTATATGAATTCACAAACTCCTTGCCCACTGCCCCTCCCAGGTTAGGAATCCACGTTCATGCCTTCTTTCATGTTATGGGAGAGGTGTCTCCATTCTAGGGATCCACCCCCAGTCTGTTGCCATGATGCTGTATGCTCTAGAGGCCAGTGTTTGCATCCTCATTCTCAACCCTTACCTACATCATCCTGAAATGAACAGAATCAAAAGTATAGGCAGGTAGACTGAGGAGTAAAGGTTCAACATCAGTTGGAATGATGCAACTTAGAAAAGAGACTCAGAGAGATAGAAATTAACATGTGTTAACTAGATCCTTGTCAAATGCCACAGCAAGTGGATGCCTGATTCAAAGACGGTGAAACAAAAGCTCAGAGCGGGGAGGCAGGAAGACGGACTGGAGTGTTTGAGGAACAGAGTCAGCTGGAGGAGGAGCAAGAGAGGATGTCCAAGAGCTCTGAGCAGGAGAGGGTGAGAGAGTGAAGGGCCAGTAACAGTTAGATTGGGATAGCAGCCCAGTGAGCCATGGATGAGGGCAGGAGAAATGGGGATGGAGAAGGAAAAGAGGCATTAGTGAAGGCAAAGCAGAGCCTTAGGGAAGCATTCTAGTGGAGGGCAGCTGGGAGTGGATGGTTGTGCAGCAGAAGTAAGGTCAGTGATGACTCCCCAAAAATGTCTGCCCTGGGAGTTTGCACAGGGAACTTAAGTTTTTATCATGCATACAAAATACTCAGTAAATATTTGTTGAATCAAATCCAATTCTTCTCCCTTCTTTGCCCTTCTACTGAGCTTCTGCTTGGTGGCAGACTAAATATATGGTTCTGTGATGCCCAGTCTTGGATGTCATCCCCTCTTTGTTACCCCTGGTTCTGCTGAGTGAAACCTGACCTGTCTCTCAGCCCACAGCATGGCCGGTGCTGAAGTCAGGACTAAATGCCAAGATGGCGGGCTTGGAGCCTGAGGCCAGGTCATCCTGAGCCCAGATCTGCAGTCTCCTGACTGCGCAATAGTTACTTCTTCATGCCCAGCATCCCCCCAACCCCACTCCCCCCAAAAAATCCAAACGCACAGCCTAGCCCTGCCAGCAGTGATAAATGCTGAATACCAACCACCTGTGCCATCCCAAGGGTGCCCACCTGGTGCCATGGAGCCATTTTGGCTGACCTCAACTCTGTATTACTGTCTACCCTTTTGTACACGCATCACAAATTCCCATTAGCCCTAGCACCAGGAAGTCACCACCCTTTCATGTACGGGCCAATGAAATGGACCCCCTGGCCCTCTGGCGAGCGTCTTTCCCAGTACATCCCATTGGCTTCCATTAATATTCGGGGGCTGACAGCTGAGATTGACTGCCTCATTAGCAGGCGTCGTGTGCAACTCTGACAATAATTAACAACTCAACAGTCTCATTTGCTGGCCTATCAGAGAAGTATTCAATCAAAAATGTAATTTGCCCGATGCCTCCATTTAGCATGGGAAGACTATCCCTTCAAAGTTTTAAATAGTCTAATTAAGAGGGAAGAAATAGAAGGGGAAAAATTATTAACAGTATAGGTTTAATGTGAAATTGCTGGAGCGAATTAATAATGCAATAACCATTTTTAGCAGCTGTCTATCAGTTTGCGGGCTAGAGTAATTCAATTAGTCAGCAAAGGACTGTTCAGATTGACAGTGGGGAACAAGTGCCATTTTGTCTCCCAAAGGCACTGTGGACTTTATTTCCCTGGGTTTGGAAGAGATTACTACAAAACACTGCACAGAGCCAGTGTCTAGAGAGCTCCGAGTCTCACGGTTGCTGCGAGTGGGCTTGCTTTCTCATGGTCCCTTGAAAATAGTCCCAGTGCCTCTCCTCGGGGTTAAATTCTTGAGAGACAACTCCACAGTGTCAACGTCTTTAATTCAAAGCAAGCCATCTGCCGAAGTCAAGAATTCTAGCTAGGCTCTGCAGGACTCTGGCTAAGTCCCCTTCCAGCAGCCTGATGCCACAGCCACCCCGGCCAGCAGAATTTTCTTTTCTCTGTTGGGTGTTGCATCCTTACGTCTCCATACCTGGGATCGTGAAGACCTTTCCCCTGATGCTGTCTTCCCAGTGTCTGTTCACCAAATCCTATCAGCCCTTTCAGGCCCAGCTCAGAGCTCATCTCTGCAACAGCTTTCTTTCTCCCAACAAGACTTCTATTTCCAGGTCCTTTCAACACGATGGTTCTGCCCCTTTCTTTTCACCTGTAAATGCAGATAATATCACAGCTCCAACTGGAAGGTGAAGAAGAGTAGGTGACAAATGTCAGAATTGCAGGCAGCGGGTCTAGCAGAAAGAATACAGCCCGTGGACATACACAGAGTTGAATTCTAATTTTGGCTCTGCCACGTAATGGCTGTGTGTTCATGGATAATTTGCTCCACCTCTCTGTGCCTTAATTTCCTCATTTATAAAACAGTACTAAGAACAGAGATAAGATTTGCTGGCTTCTTGTGAGGATGATATAGAAGGTATGAAAAGTCCATACTATGTTCAGTTCAGTTCAGTCACTCAGTCCCGTCTGACTCTTGGCGACCCCATGAACTGCAGCACACCAGGCCTCCCTGTCCATCACCAACTCCCAGAGTCCAGCCAAAACCATGTCCATTGAGTTGGTGATGCCATCCAGCCATCTCATCTTCTGTCGTCCCCTTCTCGTCCTGCCGCCAGTGTCCCGTCTGACTCTTGGCGACCCCATGAACTGCAGCACACCAGGCCTCCCTGTCCATCACCAACTCCCAGAGTCCAGCCAAAACCATGTCCATTGAGTTGGTGATGCCATCCAGCCATCTCATCTTCTGTCGTCCCCTTCTCGTCCTGCCGCCAGTCCTTCCCAGCATCAGGGTCTTTTCCAATGAGTCAGTTCTTTGCATCAGGTGGCCAAAGTATTGGAGTTTCAGCTTCAACATCAGTCCTTCCAATGAACACCCAGGACTGATCTCCTTTAGGATGGACTGGTTGGATCTCCTTGCAGTCCAAGGGACTCTCAAGAACCTTCTCCAACACCACAGTTCAAAAGCATCAATTCTTCGGCACTCAGCCTTCTTTATAGCCCAACTCTCACATCCATCCATGACCACTGGAAAAACCATAGCCTTGACTAGATGGACTTTTGTTGACAAAGTAATGTCTCTGCTCTTTAATATGCTGTCTAGGTTGGTCATAACTTTCCTTCCAAGGAATAATGCAGGAGATGCTTTAAAATGGCCACCGCTGTTATAATGCACTCACTACAATGCCATGGTTATACTAAAGATTCATTCTTTAAACCCTCCTGACCCATTCGTTTGCACCTCTCAAGTCTTTGTTTTTCTAAGAGTCAGCTCTTTTGATATAGTTTTTATTTCTTCTTTTTTCCTCATCTTCCTGTTCCTTTGTACAGTCATCAAGGGTATGATTTATATCATGAACAGTGTGTACACCAAGCCCTGCTCAGATCTCTGCCTTACAGAGGATCTGGTGTATCTTCTGTAGAAACTGAAGGTATGTGTAAGGTTAGAAAAGGAGGAGCTAATGCCATGAAGTTTGGTGAGTAAAATTGAGTTCAGGGGTCTGTGACTGCCCGTTACTATTCAAATCTCTATGTGCAATTTTCCTTGAAGAGCTGGAAACATCAGTGTTTCTACATGAAGACAGGTAAACTGCTGGACTTTGGTGTTAGTTAGTGCTGAGCTTGTATTCAGTTGTTTCTCTTAGGTGTGTAAACTCCCTTCTCTGAGCCTCGGTTTTCTCATCTGTAAAATAGGTAGTCCAACACGCAGCCCTACTTATTGTGCTGTTGTGAGGATTCAGCAAGGTTTTGGATGTGAAGCGTCTGCCGCAGAGTAGGTACCCAGCAAATGCTAGCTGTTTTAGGATTATTTGGGAGACAGAGGCAGTTGGAAGACCTAGGAGAGTGATGGTGAGGGAAGCTGAGACTGTGGAATGTCATGGGAAGTGCTGAACTACAGTCAGTTAGCTGAAAGCAAGGAGGAGATACAGTGGGTTGTTGCACAAGCGTGAAAGGGTACATGGGGAGAATTGTGGCCACAGCTAAAGGGATGCAGTTCCCAGGGAGGGGGAACACACCCCCCCAGGGGCTGTCAGCGCTGACCATCCATCGCGTACAGCAATAGGGCAGCACAGGGGTGTTTCCAACCCCTCCCTCATTCTGCCCCAGAACACCCCCTAAGCATCTCCGCAGGCATGATCATGGAGTAGGGGCTAAAGATGCTTCAGAAAAGACCCCCGCTTAGAGATACTCCGTTCATAGAGAGAGATAGCACTTGGGCAAACAAGGGAGTTGAATCAGATGGAGCCCAGCCACCATTCCTTGGGAGCCCACAGGTGTCAAAGGGAGAACAGCCTGGAACAGATTTCTGTCGTAACTGTATATTCACCATGGCCAGGACAATTGTAATAAATGAAGCCAATCAATCCAAAGGAGTGCACTCTGTGAATACTCTCCTGAGTGTGCTGGTAGTAAGTTACCGAAGCTGGCCAAAGAAGGAATCTAAACATCAGTGAATCCTGGAAAACAAAACCCACCAGTTTTTCGTTGGTAACAATAAATGTAAAGGTAATAAACAGCCCCGTGACTGTAAAGCTTAGCACAGTAGCTCTGCGTCTGCTGCTCTAGGACCGTGTGGCAGCTTCTCATGCTAAGGGCTCCACCTACATTCTGTCCTTTAAGCCGTAGAAATCAGTCAGTCTCTGGGGAGATAAGGGGCAGTGTGCACCTAAGGAGAGGCTCTGATGAAGGAAGCAAGGCAGACCTGGTCTGCCGAAGGCAGAGGTGCTGATGGAGGGGACAGGGATACCCTGGCACCCTTCCCAGCCAAATGCTCCAGGGTTCCTGAAGGACCCACAAATAGTAAAAACGAGTCCCTTTGATATCTGTATTCAGCCGGCTCAAGGGCGGACTCTTCAGGTTGACCTCTTTGTGTAATACAATTAGTTAGTTTACCCCAAACTTGTAAACCACAGTTCATCGATCTCACACTGCCTGATCTGTTTGCTCTTCTCTTCCTGATCTCTTATAAATCCTGGTTTTGCTTTTATTTCTAAATAATGGCCTCGCAGCTGTCTCCGTCCTCGTAGTAAACTGCTGTGACTAAATCAGTTCAGTTCAGTTGCTCAGTCATGTCTGACTCTTTGCGACCCCTTGCCTGCAGCACATGAGGCTTCCCTATCCATCACCAACTCCTGGAGTTCACTCAAACTCATGTCCATTGAGTTGGTAATGCCATCCAACCATCTCATCTTCTGTTGTCCCCTTCTCCTCTTGCCTTCAATCTTTTCCAGCATCAGGGTCTTTTCAAATGAGTCAGTTCTTCACATCAGGTGGCCAAAGTATTGGAGTTTCAGCTTCATCATTGTCCATTGAGTTGGTAATGCCATCCAACCATCTCATCTTCTGTTGTCCCCTTCTCCTCTTGCCTTCAATCTTTTCCAGCATCAGGGTCTTTTCAAATGAGTCAGTTCTTCACATCAGGTGGCCAAAGTATTGGAGTTTCAGCTTCATCATCAATCCTTCCAATGAATATTCAGGACTGATTTCCTTTAGGATAGACTGGTTGGATCTCCTTGCAATCCAAGGGACTCTCAAGAGTTTTCTCCAACACCACAATTCAAAAGCATCAATTCTTCAGCACTCAGCTTTCTTTATGGTCCAACTCTCACATCCATGCATGACTAATGGAAAAACCATAGCTTTGACTAGACGGACCTTTGTTGACAAAGTGATGTCTCTGATTTTGAATATGCTCTCTAGGTTGGTCATAGCTTTTCTTCCAAGGAGCAAACATCTTTTAGTTTCATGGCTGCAGTCACCATTTGCAGTGATTTTGGAGCCCCCCCAAAATAAAGTTTCTGTTTCCACTGTTACCCCATCTATTGGCCATGAAGTGATGGGACCAGATACCGTGATTTTAGTTTTCTGAATGTTGAACTTTAAGCCAACTTTTTCACTCTCCTCTTTCACTTTCATTGAGAGACTCTTTAGTGCTTCTTCCCTTTCTGCCATAAGGCTGGTGTCATCTGCGTATTTGAGGTGATTGATATTTCTCCCGGCAGTTTTGATTCCATCTGTGCTTCATCCAGCCCTGCATTTTGCATGATGTCCTCTGCATGTAAGTTAAATAAGCAGGGAGACAATATACAGCCTTGATGTACTCCTGTTCCAGTTTGGAAACAGTCTGTTGTTCCATGTCCAATTCTAACTGTTGCTTCTTGACTTGCATACAGATTTCTCAGGAGGCAGGTCAGGTGGTCTGGTATTCCCATCTCTTGAAGAATTTTCCGGTTTGTTGTGATCCACACAGTCAAAAGCTTTGACATAGTCAATAAAGCAGAAGTAGATGTTTTTCAGGAACTCTCTTGCTTTTTTGATGATCTAATGTATGTTGGCAATTTGATCTCTGTGACTAAATATCTCTGGGTTATTCTGTGACCCATATTGTGGGCTTTGGAGTCAGCTATACCTGGGTTCAAGTCTCATCTCTGTTATCTGTGGGTGATTTAATTTGCATAAGTGACTTGACTTCTCCAAGTGTTGGTTTCCTCTTCTATAAAATGGAAATTAAGAAAAGAAAAAAAAAAAGCATTCAGCTCATGCATTTTCTGAAAGATTTAAATAAAGCAATCAATAATCAAATGCCTTATTTAACTTAACATTATCAACATGGCCAGGCATATTATTCTAAGAATTAGTCAAACATTTTTTGAAGCACCAATTAAAAATAATAGCAATGCAAATTCATTACATTGCTCTGTTTTGTTTTGTTTTTTGATGGAACCTGATAACATGAAGGCGGGGAAAAGAAAGGTGGGAGTAGTGATCCCTGTAAGAGCAGATTGAGCTGCCAAGGCTGTAGGATGAACCAAAGGGAAACAAGCAGCAAAAATAAGCCCCTGGGCTGAAGAGTGAGGGACGGTTGTTAACAGTTCAGGCACCTACATCAATTGCTTGGATCAATAGGTATTTTGAGGCTATTTGTGAAAATAGCCCTAATAGCTCTGATGGGAGAGTGATCCTTTACAACAGGAGTCCTAGGACCATCATGGACATTGTGGCATTTGAACTAGACCTTGGCAATTGGATAGGAGATGGTATTCTCACCAGTGGCACTGTCCCAGAAAGGCCCGGATGGGGTGCACAAGAAACCAGCTTGGATGGAGAATGACAGAGAATGGAGGAACTGAGGTTGGAAGGAAGCAGTGGGACTTAATCATAAGATATTTTATTTCTAGGCTAGGATGTTTGAACTTTACAGGTGATGAAGGGACATTGGACATTTTTCAGTATGTATGTTCATGCCTGAGAATGTGTGTGTGTGCGAGAGAGAGAGAGTCCTTGTGTATGCAGGCAGAAAAGGGTTGGTGTAGGGTAGGAGAGATATTGCGATACATAAGATCCAAGCTGGGCTTCAGAAAGCTTGGTCTCCCTAATCATTAATCATAATCTGTAATATATACACACGAAAACAGGAGTGGCGGGACCAAGTTTGGGTCTGTTTGAGAAACTGAATGAGTGCTCAGAGACTGAAAGTCCAGTTGAGACCTGGAGCCAACCCTGAGCTCCCTTTTGGGCATCTATGTGCCAGGGACCTGTATAAGCACGTGTGTGTGTGCGCACACACAGATACATGGACTTTTCTTTTAGGCAGAGGAAAAGTAGCCTGATTCTGATACTAGAAGCCCCGGAGGATGAGATCTGGCAGGAAGAAGCGCCTCTTTTCTTCCTTGAGAAGCTACTTAAAAGACCGCTGTCATGACAGATCATTCCTTTCGTCACTGGGGAATTCCTCGGCCCTCTCCGTGAGGTCCTTACGGAGGAGCCACTCGGTGTGAAACACTGGATGGATGCCGAAGCACACAGTGTGTGGTCACTGGTGCGATGGTGGTGGTGACGGTGGTGACGATTAAATAGGGGCTGAGCAGAGCCCTTGAACAGAAATGTCTGATATCTTGGTAATTGTGATTGAGGGAATGGCTTCTTGTTTCTTTTTATATCAAAGAAGCAGATTAGGTGTATCCTTCTAGCATTTCAACTGAGAGTCAAGAGACTTCAAATTTAATAAAACATCCACTCTCTGGACTTCATTCTTTCCTGTCTGTGAAATGAGAGATGAGAGTCTAAGGATTCTCTCAGGTCTGCAAGTGCTTTAGGGGCCTTATCTTGAGTCATACACTAGTTCGGGGTGAAGCTTTCAGCTCTTGCACCTCAGAGCTCTGTGGATGGAGGTGCAGGGGAAGTGGGTCTTGACACCACCAGCAAATGCATTCTCCATGTATGTGTGTGCATCAGTGGAGCACACGCCTCTGTGGGGTAGTGAGCTCCCCGTCACTGGAGCAGAGCCTGGTGGCCACTCAGCAGGGAAGATGCAGGGAGGCGCCTCACATGCGTCAGAACTTGGATTGAATCACCTCTGCTAAGGTGATTCCTCCCAAGTCTGAGATTTCAGGAATCTAATCTGAATTCTTTTTCCATACCTTCTGGCTCCTTCTGAGCTGACCTACCCCCAGGGCAAACCAAGCAGGCATGGGAGACCCAAAACCGTCACTGCCCCCAGGAATGAACACTGTGGATGTCTCTGCCTAACTGGTCGATCAACGTTGAGTCTAATCACCATACAGGAGCTGTTTTCTACAGCTCCTTCTTGCTCACGTGCTTCTTCTCAAAAAAGTGGAGATGGCACACTCTTCTCTGAGAAAGACTGATTAGCAAAGACAACTTCATCTCTAAACAAAAGAGTAAAAGAAGGCAAGTAAGTGCAGACTGAGGTCCTCAGGAGTGACTGCCTCTTTGTGAAACTATGATCAGCCCAGACCTGGAAGCAGAGAAACAAAATTGCAAAGCCCTTGCTCCATAAAGAGCAAATTGGCTGGAGATGATGAGCTCCAGATGTGAGAAGCCAGGAGAGGGAGACCCTGCACAGGAGGGGGCTTCCTGCCTGCTGACCTCCAGCTGAGCGAGGCTTGGAGGGCTCCAGTCTCCATCTGCAAAGCAGCCTTTGATTAGAATCTTGGTGTTTTGCTCTTGACGAGGATGGACTTGAGATTTAGACAGGCTGTGTCTGAGTCAGAACTTGAATGTCATCCCCAAAGTAGCACTGCTGACCCTTACCTCCAAGGGTTTGTTATGAGGTATAAATGAGGAATCCAGGTGAAGACCCTAACCCCATCTCTGGCAGATGATAAACATTCAATGAGCATAAGGCCCTTCCCGCACTGCCCCTGCCAGTCTTCATGTCCTACGAGTTTTCTATTTTAGGTCACACAAAAAAATTTTTTTAAAGAATCATTTGCAGAAGTAAAAAGCAAAAATCTTCACTCATCAAATTTACATCCCACCCCAAAAGTACTCACTGCTTAGCAATTTGAAGTGCATATTCTAAAATGGTTGGCATGCATTTATATAGGGGAAATTTAACCCAAATGGGATCACACTATTTTTCCTGAAACTAGCCTTTTTTCTACAATGTTGTTTTTAAATGTTTCTTTGTGTTATTAGCTTAAGTGAATTATTAATTCAGCACAGAAAAAGCTAGCTCTTTGTCATATAAAAATCATCGTACCGCAATAGACATTCACAAACCAGGATATATTTGTATAATGCTTTAGAATTTCCAAGGCCCTGCCATATACTCAGTGGATTTAGCTTATACACACACACACAGACACACACACACACAATGTTGTGCTAGTTTCGTGTATACAGCAGAGTGGATCAGTTATACATACATGTATCCGCTTTTTTAAGACTCTTTCCCATGTAGGCCGTTACGGAGTTTTGAGTAGAGTTTCCTGTGCTGTGTAGCCATCCTTATTATTTATCTGTTTTGTATAGAGTAATGTTTATACATCAATTCCAATCTCCCAATATATGCTCTTAGTTACCCCCTGATAACAATAAGTTTGTTTTCTACATCTGTAACTCTATTTCTTTCTTATAGATAAGTTCATTTGTACCCTTTTCCCAGATTCCACATGTAAGCAATCCAGTGTTATATTTGTCTTTCTCTATCTGACTTACTTCACTCACTATGACAATTTCTAGGTCCGTCCATGTTGCTGCAAGATGACATTATTTCATTTTTTTACAGCTGGCTAATATTCCATTGGGCTTCCCTGGTGTGTGTGCTAACTGCATTAGTTTGCATGCAACTGTGCAACACTCCCAAAACCACTTGCTGAAGAGACTTTTCCCCATTATATATTCTTGCCTCCTTCATTGAAGATTAATTGTTCATAGGTGTGTGGGTTTATTTCTGGTTTATTTCTATTCTGTTCCGTTGATCCGTATGTCTGTTTTTGTGTCAATATCATGCCACTTTGATTATTGTAGTTTTGTAATATTGTTTAAAATTTGGGAAGATTATGCCTCCTGCCTTGTTCTTTTTTCTCATGATTGTTTGGGCAGTTCTGGGTCTTTTGTAGTTCCGTATACATTTTAGGATTATTTGTTCTAGTTCTGTGAAAAATGCCGTGGGTAATTTGACAGGGATTGCATTAAATCTGTAGATTGCTTTGGGTAGTATGGCCACTTTAACAATATCAAACTTTCCAATCCAAGGGCATATCTTTTTCATGATTTTTTCTTCTCAATTTTATTGAAGTATAGTTGATTTACAATGTTATGTAAATTTAACATGTCTTAAAAAAAATTGACACAATCTGAGAAACTCTAAGAACTGCTCTGTGGTTAGGAGAAGAGGAGGAGCCTTGTAGCTCTTTGGAACCAAGTATGACTCTTCCCTGGTGGCTCAGAAGGTAAAGAATCTGCCTGCAGTGGAGGAGACCCAGGTTTGATCCCAGGGTCAGGAAGATCCCCTGGAGAAGCAAATGGCAACCCACTCCAGTATTCTCGCCTGGAGAATTCCATGAACAGAGGAGCCTGGAAGGCTGCAGTCCATGGGGTCTCAAAGAGTCGGACACGACTGGGTGATTAACACACATGAGGCCTCCTGACCTTAACAGAGATAGACCTTTATTCACAGGTTGACATACTTCAGAGGCTAAGAGAGTTTTGAAAGAGCTCACAGTATCTGTCCAATAGAATTTTTAGTGCTGTTGAAGTGTGCACAGGGTAAATTCCAGGGAAGTTAAGATAGTATCTTTTAGACTTGTGGCAGGAAGTTCTGTTGATCATGTTCCTCTTCAACATTTGGAAAAACAAAATCCCAGAGATGGAACAGTACCTACAAGGCCATACAGCCAATTAAAACATTCAGAACTCCAAAACAGTGACCTCTTGTCTCCAACCTCTGTCCCTACCGGATCTAACTTGTCCTGTTCTTTGATCCAAACCTGCACTGAACTGGAAATTATGAGCAGATCACGATAATGCTACTGCTATGATTTTAGCCTTTCCTGTCCTTTTAGGCTCAGTGAACACTATCTCAAAACACCCCAGGTGGAGAGCACAGTTTTTGTACCCATTTTAGAGATGAGAGAACTGAAGCTCAGGGAAATTAACTTATGCCCAAATTAATTTATGCCCAAAATGACATAATAAATGGCAGCAGTTTTTAATCTGTGGTATTTTTTTTATTTATAAAAGGCATCCCCAGTCATAAAATAATGAAAAATAAAGAAATTTTAAATAAATATTTCCAGTCCCCATGGAAACAAATATTGGTTAATACTTCTGGCGTTTTGCCTTTAAAAAAAATACATAGTGTTTTTGTTTTTGTGAGACCTGTAATATGTCCATGCAATTTTGCTACCTGTTGTAACCTAAGTGTGCTCTGTGTTATTACAGTCTTTGTAGACGTCAGTTCTCATGACTGCATTATATTCCACATAAGACCATATTGGAGGAATGCTAGGAGGGAATTGGTGGAAGGGGGAAGAAAACATAGGAGGAGCCGAGAAGAAGGTGGGAAATTGACATTGGGAGGCAGAATGTGAATAAGGAAGGAGCAAGGGAGGCTCTGCTCGGAGAGGGGAGCTGTGGGATCTGGCTATTGCTTGATTCCCAGGTTTCGTAGAAGGGCCTGCAGGAGAGAGTGGAGGAGAGACTTGACAGGGGAATAAAGACCAGCTTGCATTTCTAGGCTGGATTATTGTAAGAACGTCCTGACCCATCTGTCAGCCTCTAACCTGGTGACATGTGAGAAAAAGCTCCGTTGAGTATGAGGTTGCCTTCTCTACCCACCGCTCCCAGTCACCACCTGCAGGAAGCCCTCCCACCCCCACTCCAGGCCAACAAGCATCTCCTCCCCCTGCTCCGATGGCTCTGTGTGCCCCGCCCATCCAGAGGCACGAAGTGTTCCATAAAGGCAGGCATCATGTCTACTGTGTTCATGCCAGAGTCACAGGGCCCAGGATAGTACTGCTGCTGCTGCTGCTGCTAAGTTGCTTCAGTCGTGTCTGACTCTGTGCGACCCCAGAGATGGCAGCCCACCAGGCTCCCCCGTCCCTGGGATTCTCCAGGCAAGAACACTGGAATGGGCTGCCATTTCCTTCTCCAATGCGTGAAAGTGAGAAATGTAAGTGAAGTCACTCAGTCGTGTCCGACTCTTTGCGACCCCATGGACTGCAGCCCACCAGGCTCCTCCGTCCATGAGATTTTCCAGGCAAGAGTACTGGAGTGGGGTGCCATTGCCTTCTTCACAGGATAGTACTAGGCACATAGTAGTGCTCAGATAATTTTACTGAATTAATTGGTGAAATCAAGACTGATTTATTCCATTGGGCTCCCTAAGCCTGCCAGTCTGTCTTCCTTTATCCTTTGCAGTGCTGATCAGTCATTAATATATACAGGAATCATCTGGAGACCATGTTAAAATGCAGGTTCTGATTCAGAAAAGTTTTGGGATAGAGCCTAAGATTCTATAGTTCTAACCAACTACAAACAGAAAGCTATGCCTCTTTAAAGCACAAGTTAGCAAATTCTGTTGAGCATCTATTTTCCAAGCCCTATGTTTGGAATCCAGGATTGAGTCATGACCCAAGAAATGTGATCTCTGCTCTCTTATAGAGATTATGGTCTAGTGGAACAGGCTGGTATTAACCCAATAACTCACTGATTGATCAACTGAGCCGTGTGCCACGGAGGGAAGAAGTGCAGTGCTGTGAGACTGCATCGGCATGGGAGGGGACTGACCTCAGCACGGGGTCAGGGCAGCTCGGTGAGAAAGTCACAGTGGATCTGAGATCTAAAAGATGAGCAGGGCTAAAGGGAGAAAATGGTGAGAAACAGACATTTCAGACAGAGGAACAGCGCACGCCAGGATTCTCTGGGCGGTGAGAACACGGCCAGTGTCGCTGGGGTCCTAGAGTGAAGTCCTTATCACCTAAGCAAAACAAAGAAAAGGCAAGGGAAGTATCTCCCTAGAGAAATGAGCACTTTTGTAGCCCAAATGACTAGAACAATGGCATTTTCCAAGGTAGTGAGAAATCTTGGATCAGTGAGAAAGGTGAGAGTGAAGAGAGACAGAGGAAGGCCAAATCTTTCTTAGCATCGGAGCTCGTGTGGTACAGCCAAAAAGGCTACAGGGCTTTTAACATTAGGGAAAATCAAAAGACCTGGAGGGATTCAAACTTTGTTCCACAACTTACCACAGAGCTTGGACAAGCATTTAAACATCTTTAAATTTAATATCCTCATCTGTAAAATGGGGATATTGATGCAGTACCTGCCTTGTGGGGCTACGATGAGCTAATTTGTATAAAAGAGCTGCTCAGTCAGCTTCCCCTCCTCCTTCCCACCTTCCAGCCTCAGATGCTGTAGAGTGATGTGCAAAGGGCTTCACCATCAGTAGCGGATGGAGGCAAAACAGTATGAAGCCCCGACCTATAGAAATAAGGGGGCCCTCTGAAGTGTATGGTGGAAAAGCCTCTTCTAAAGCTCATATTGATGTGCTGGTCTACAGGTTTAAAGCCTTTTCCTCAAGGAGAAGGATGGTCTCAGCCACGGATTACTCCCTAGCCTTCTAGCATGTCTAAGGCTGCTGCAGACATGTGACGATATCAGCTCAGATGTTCTCCTTGTGACAGTGGCCTTGACATTTCTGCAAAGAGAATGCTTCTTGGGGAAGGAGAGAGCAGTCTAGAAGTTTGGCAGAATGGGAGCTCCTTGAGAGGAAAAAAAAATGTTTATAGAGAACATCCCAGAGTTTGAGGGAAGAGACTGTGGATCTGCCCCATTCTGAACTCTGCTGCTGCTGAGTCGCTTCAGCCATGTCCGACTCTGTGCGACCCCATAGACGGCAGCCCACCAGGCTCCGCCATCCCTGGGATTCTCCAGGCAAGAACACTGGAGTGGGTTGCCATTTCCTTCTCCAATGCATGAAAGGGAAAAGTGAAAGGGAAGTTGCTCAGTCGTGTCCGACTCTTCGTGACCCCATGGACTGCAGCCTACCAGGCTCTTCTGTCTATAGGATTCTCCAAGCAAGAGTACTGGAGTGAGGTGCCATTGCCTTCCCCGAATCCTGAACTCTACCTGTGTGAATTTAAGCACAGAAACACCTAAGACAGAATCCAGAGCCTTGATACCAGGCTGATGTGAGGCCGGGTCATAGGCTGGTTTTATGGCTTTGAACTAGTGATTTCTCTTTGCAGAACCTCAGTGTACTCATCTATAGAATATGGATGACAGATGAAACAGATAGAAAGTCGTGGTACACATACACGGTGGAATGTTACTCAGCTATAAAAAGGAACCCATTTGAGTCAGTCTAATGAAGTGGATGAGCCTAGAGCGTAAGGAAAAGACAAATAGATAATATGAACGAGAGTACTGGTAGTAATGATGATACTACTAGAAAGAGAGTACTTGCAGGGCAGCAAAGGAGACACAGTCATTTTGGACAGAATTCCGGAAGGAGCGGGTGGTGTGATTTAAGAGAATGGCATTGAAACAGATACATTGCCATATGTCACATGCGTAGCCAGTGGGAGCTCAGTGTATGATGCAGGCAGCCCGAAGTCAGTGCTCTGGGGCAACCTAGAGAGGCGGGATGGGGAGGAAGGCCGGAGGGGGCTTCAAGAGGGAGGGGACCTAATGCTGATTCACGTTGATGGATGGCAGAAACCATCAGAACATTGTCATTATCCTCTAATTGAAAAAAAAGAATAGGGATCCCAGGATCTACCTTGAAGGGCAGTGGAAAGGATTAAATTAATGTACTTGAACGGTTTCCACAGTGTTCTTTGCCTTAGGAGGTACCGTTATTACCATAGCAATGGGACTGGCGGGAAGAGGGCAGCTACTGAAGGCAGGTGTGATTCTGGGCTCTGCGGCTCTGGGCTCTACGATGACACAGGTGTAGCCCCTTACCTCTGGGCCCCAGGTGTGAAGGGGTGACAGTCTCTGCATGATGGGCTTCTGACGATGGTGATCGAGATTGAGGCAGGTCAGCAAAGCAGGCCCTCAGTAAACGTGAAAGTGTTCGTTGCTCAGTTGTGCTGACTCTTTGCCATGGTGTGGACTGTAGCCCTCCATGATTCTCTGTCCGTGGAATTCTCCAGTCAAGAATAATGGAGTGGGTTGCCCTTCCCTTCTCCAGGGGATCTTCCTGACCCAGGGATAGAACCTGGGTCTCCTGCATTGCAGGCAGGTTCTTTACCATCTGAGCCAGAAAGGGAGTTCTATTATTTTACTATTGTTAGCATTGTTGTTGTTAATCAAACAACAGGGGCTGGGAGAACCTCAGGTTAAACTTGACTTTCATGGCCAGAATAGAATAAAGACTCAGGATTAGTCGTGTCCTGCTCAAGTGCAGAGCTGTTGTCCTCCGAGCCACTGAAGACTTACTTGGATCGTCTATTGTATTTCCACTTTACAGCTGAAGAACTCAGACCCAGGAAATATGGGTATTTGCCATAGCTCGCTAGTCACAGCCTGCACTGAGCCCGACTCCCAGTCCAGGCCTCTTTCTACCAACCCTGCGGACTCCCATTCAACATTTCCTCATCACCACGTTCTTCTTCCTGGCATCTTTCCCCCTCCTTCCCTAACAAAATCCCTGTTCCACCTGGGTTGCTCTGCTGCTGCTGCTGCTGCTAAGTCGCTTCAGTCCGACTCTGTGCGACCCCATAGATGGCAGCCCACCAGGCACTGCTATTAACTGAAAACACTCCCTATTTTCCAGACTCTGCACACTAAAAAAAAAAAAAAATTGTTTATGGCTGTGCTGGCTTCGTTCCTGGACACAAGTTTTCTCTAGTTGTGGTGAGCATGGGCTGCTGTCCAGCTTTAGCTCACGGGCTTATCATTGCAGTGGCTTCTCTTGCTGCAGAGCACAGGCTGTAGGCATGCAGGCTTCAGTAGGTGTGACATATGGGCTTAATTGTCCCCATGACATGCGGGATCTTCCAGACCAGGGATCGAATCGGTGTCCTCTGCACTGGGAGGCAGACTCAACCTCTGGACCACCAGGGAAGTCCAAGACCCCAGTGGTGTTTTTACCAGCGCTGTTCTTTTCTCCAAAAAGCCTGCCCCACCCTTTAGAAAACATTTCCACCAATCTGCTCCTTTTCTTGTCTTCGGGGCCCCAGCACTGGCGGTGCATCCACAGAGGTGTACCGTGAAGGAATGTGTGCTTTCAGATGTTACCGTGTGGGTTTTCAGATGTTACCAAGGCACAGGCCCCCTATAATTTCCACGAGGAAAGGCTGTGAAGACACTTGGTCCACGCAGCTCCGCTCACCTTCTCGCACACACCCTAGAGTTACGAGCAGTATAGATTATTTTAATGACAGTATTACTTCCAACTGCGTTCTCCCATCTGTTCATCCCCAATTACGGATGCAGAAACCCAGCATGTGTCTCCATTCTGGCAGTAGAGAATGAAATATAAGTGCTATAAAAGGGAGTATATTCTTTGAACAATACAGTTGGCACCTGTGAAGCTTGCCTTGTGTTTCAGACTCTCCTGCATCTTCGAGGGGGAGCCAGAGCGTCCTTAAGAAAATGCCACAGCATGCTCGAATCATCTGTCGTTCCCCCAAACTTGGGGCAACTGAGAAATACAAAGCCAGCAGGGTTTTGGCCAAAAAAGACCCTGGGGTTCTTATGGAAATGACCCAAACCGAAGTGAGAAGAAAACAGAATAAATGAGGGGTCAATTTGTCAGATCTAATGTGCAAGGTAGGGGCTGAGGCTGGGAAAGATCAGGTGAAGTGAGTTCTGTGGATACCGGCAGAATTTGAAGATCCAGAAGCATGCCAGGCCAAGTGACTAAGAGTGTTATCATGCCCGTTTTTGTACGCCAGAAAGCAAAGGCTCAGAAAGGTTAGCTTACCTGTCTGAGCTCACAGCAAGGACATGGCAGATCTGAGTTCACACCCAACTCTAATAAAAAGTCTGTTCTTAGCCAGCTGTGCCATGCCTGCTGCTCAGCTGTGTCTGACTCTCTGAGACCCTGTGGACTGTAGCTCGCCAGGCTCCTCTGTCCATGGGATTTTCCAGGCAAGAATACTGGAGTGGGTTGCCATTTCCAACTCCAAGGGATCTCCCTGATTCAGGGGTCAAACCTGTGTCTCTTGAGTCTCCTGCATCGGAAGGCAGATTGTTTACAACTAACTGCTCCTGGGAAGGGCATAGCCAGCACACACGTCCTGATAAATGATCCCTAGGTGCAGCCACGCATGAATCAATTCGTCTGTATTTTACACACCCGTAGCTACTGGACAAAACCCAAGCTGGCATCTCTCAGCCCCACCATAGCAATAGAGAGGTTAGCTGCAGAAAGGGAAGTAAAGAGAGGGCAGCCAAGTCCTAGATTTCAGAAAACATATCATCTCCAGGCGAAATACATTTCAGTGGCGAAGAAATCCCTAAATGTTTTAGTAGAGGAATTCAACAACTACAAATATTAACAGCAAGATTATGAATTATTTAAAACTCAACTACCTAAACCAGCCTATAAATCAAACAAGAAAGGTTGCTGTCAGAAAGAAAAAAGCCGGTTCGCTCTTGGTTTTGAGATCCTGAGAAGGAAGCTTGTCTTCCTGTGTATTGAGCACCTCCTGTGTGCCAAGCGCTGTGCGTTTCTCTGTTTCCATATGAGTCTTGCATGAAGCGGAGGGCAGGGGAAGATTTTCAGCTGCAGTTTATACAGCCAGGAGACCAAAGGTTTGAGCCACAAAGTGGCTTCTCCACAGGCACGTGATTAGTTAATAGGGGAGCTGAGGCTGAAGTAGTGTTGGCCTGGCTTCAAGACCATCCCTTTATGCTGGACCAGGCTGCCTCTCGGCTAGAGGATGCACATAGGTGTAAAAGCAGAAAACGGAGGCCTTCGACACACCATGCTGAATATGGAATAATGACCTCCAGCTTCTGGTGCCTGGGACGTCGCTGACGAGCAAAGCTCCTGGAGTCAGAATGCCAGGGGATTAGTCACAGCTTTGTTTTCGTTGTTGCTGCTGCTACTACTGTTGTTATTGTTGTTTCTAGGAAAGTTTTTCTTTTGAACTAGTTTTAGAATTACAGACAAATTGCAAAGAGAACACAAAGACTGTTCATGGGTATCTCAACTCTTTTCCTCTAACGTTCACGTCTTACCATCGTAGGCATCAGAACTAAGAGGCCAACATTAGTGCATTGCTATTAACGAATCCCCAAGCCTCATTTGAATTTCACCCCTTTCCCCAGTGTACCCTCTTTGTGTCCCAGAATCCAGTCCAAGATGAAACATGGCCTTGAATTGTCTTGTCTCCTCGGTTTCCTCTGCTCTGAGATGGGTTCTCAGTCTTTACATTTTTTTGTTTTGTTTTGTTTGTTTGATTGTTGTTGTTTTTTTTTTCAATCATGAGGAATCAGTATTTTGCAGAATGTTCCTCAGTGTGGGTCATACCATTGCTACCAGCTGTGAGACAACAGAGACATGACTTATGCTTTCTTGAGTTTTCTTATCTAGTTGAAGGTAGTCAACAAGATGAAACTGAGAAAGTGCCCACTCGGGGCCAGTGTGCTCGGCCACCGTGACCATTATTTATGGGACTGATCTTGCATTCTTTGGAATGAAGGTGCTGCAGAGTCGTTCTGTGTGGCATACTCTAGTGCATTGGGTTGCTTTGCTCTGAAATCACAGAATCCCAGACCTGGAAGGAATAGTAGGAGCATGTGGTTTGACTTGCCATTGCTGCCTGAAGGCTTCTTATAGGGCAGGTTGCTCTGGTGATGAGGTGTGCACAGTTTATAAGGCACCCATCCCATCCTCATGCTCCTGAGACTGGTCTTCTTCCTCTGTGTCACTTGCAACCCATTGCAAGGCTTATTGCAAGCCTAGTCCACTCACTCTCTTACTCTGCAGAATGATTATTTGATTCTTTCCCTTCCTGAAAACCTCTAACAGCCTCTTGTTATTACCTTCTCAATGGAGGCCCTTGCTTTTTATTGCATTGAGCAGGCATGAGAAAATTCAAGTCTCTTAGTTTACTGGTATCTGTAACCTGGGGCTTCCCCTTTGGCTCAGCAGTAAGGATCTGTCTGCAGTGTAGGGGAGACAGCAGACAAGGGTTCAATCCCTGGATTGAGAAGACCTTCTGGAGGAGGGAGGCAACTCACTCCAGTAGTCTTGCCTGGACAATCCCATGGAAAGAGGAGGGTGGTGGGCTACAGTCAGTGGGATTGCAAAGTCAGACACGACTGGAGCAACTGAGCACAAGCACACCTGTACCCTATAATCTGCCTTATTTACCTTCTTTTATTTTATCCATTTATTATTACTTTTTGCAGATGCAAGTTCAGTTCAGTCACTCAGTCGTGTCCGACTCTTTGCGACCCCATGAATCGCAGCATGCCAGGCCTCCCTGTTCATCACCAACTCCCGGAGTTCACTCGACTCACGTCCATCGAGTCAGGGATGCCATCCAGCCATCTCATCCTCTGTCGTCCCCTTCTCTTCCTGCCGCCAGTCCTTCCCAGCATCAGGGTCTTTGCCAATGAGTCAGCCCTTTGCATCAGGTGGCCAAAGTATTGGAGTTTCACCTTTAGCATCAGTCCTTCCAATGAACACCCAGGACTGATCTCCTTCAGAATGAACTGGTTGGATCTCCTTGCAGTCCAAGGGACTCTCAAGAGTCTTCTCCAACACCACAGTTCAAAAGCATCAATTCTTCGGCAGTTAGCTTTCCTCACAGTCCAACTCTCACATCCATACATGACCATAGGAAAAACCATAGCCTTGATTGGACGGACCTTTGTTGCCAAAGTAATATCTCTGCTTTTGAATATGCTATCTAGGTTGATCATAACTTTCCTTCCAAGGAGTAAGCGTCTTTTAATTTCATGGCTGCAGTCACCATCTGCAGTGATTTTGGAGCCCAAAAAAGTAAAGTCTGACACTGTTTACACTGTTTCCCCATCTATTTGCCATGAAGTGATGGGGCCAGATGCCATGATCTTTGTTTTCTGAATGTTGAGCTTTAAGCCAACTTTTTCACTCTCCTCTTTCACTTTCATTAAGAGGCTTTTTAGTTCCTCTTCACTTTCTGCCATAAGGGTGGTGTCATCTGCATATCTGAGGTTATTGATATTTCTCCCGGCCATCTTGATTCCAGCTTGTGCTTCTTCCAGCCCAGTGTTTCTCATATTGTACTCTGCATATAAGTTAAAAAAGCAGGGTGACAATATACAGCCTTGATGTACTCCTTTTCCTATTTGAAACCAGTCTATTGTTCCATGTCCAATTCTAACTGTGGCTTCTTGACCTGTATACAGGTTTCCCAAGAGGCAGGTCAGGTGGTCTGGTATTCCCATCTCTTTCAGAATTTTCCACAGTTTATTGTGATCCCCATAGTCAAAGGCTTTGGCATAGTCAATAAGGCCGAAATAAATGTTTTTCTGGAATGCTCTTGCTTTTCGATGATCCAACAGATGTTGGCAATTTGATCTCTGATTCCTCTGCCTTTTCTAAAACCAGCTTGAACATCTGGAACTTCACGATTCACATACTGCTGAAGCCTAGCTTGGAGAATTTTGAGCATTACTTTACTAGCGTGTGAGATGAGTGCAATTGTGAAATAGTTTGAGCATTCTTTGACATTGCCTTTCTTTGGAATTGGAATGAAAACTGACCTTTTCCAGTCCTGTGGCCACTGCTGAGTTTTCCAAATTTGCTGGCATATTGAGTGCAGCACTTTCACAGCATCATCTTTCAGGATTTGAAATAGTTCCACTGGAATTCCATCACCTCCACTAGCTTTCTTCCTAGTGATGCTTCCTAAGGCCCACTTGACTTCACATCCCAGGATGTCTGGCTCTAGGTGAGTGATCACACCATCATGATTATCTTGGTCGTGAAGATGTTTTTTGTGCAGTTCTTCTGTGTATTCTTGCCACCTTTCCTTAATATCTTCTGCTTCTGTTAGGTCCAGACCATTTCTGTCCTTTATCGAGCCCATCTTTGCATGAAATGATGCAAAATATTTTATTATTAAAATGTAAATAAAAACAAATTAGCAAATACAAAGTATTTTATTATTGAAAACTGAAAGACGTGACCTTTTTCAAGAGTGCCGCTGACATGAAAGACAAACACAGATTGAAATTCCAGATGAACGGAGACTAAAGGAGGATGAGGACTAAATGTAATATATGGTCCTGGAGCAGATCCTGTCCTGGATGGAAAATACAATTATAAAGGACATAATTGGGTCAATTGAAAAATTCAGGGTATGCAAGTTGGATTTGATAAAAAGTATCGTATCAGTGTGCAGTTTCCTGAGGTTGACAGTTACACTGAGGATATTCTTGTTTTTAGGAAATACACAGTGAACCATCAAGGGGTAAAGAGGCATGCTGTCTGAGAGCTATTATAGTGGCTCAGAAAAATAGATAAGGATATGTGTGTTGGGGGGAGAGAGAGAAAGGAGGAAAACGAATTGTCAAAGTGTTGCAAGTTGGTGAATCTGGATAAAGGATGTATTTTCTTTCTTTTCTTTTTTTTTAAAGATGTATTTATTTTATTTTTGGCTGTGGTGGGTCTTTGTTGCTGCATGCAGGCTTTCTCTAGTTGTGCTCAGAGGGGCTGCTCTCTGCTGTCGCGCTCCGGCTTCTCACGGCTGTGGCTTCTGGTTGCAGAGCACAGGCTCCAGGCACGAGGGCTTCAGCAGCTGCAGCTCATGGGCTCCGTCACTGTGGTTCATAGACTTGGTTGCTCGACGGCACGTGGGGTCTTCCCGGGCCAGGAATCGAACTGGTGTCCCTTGCATTGCAAGGTGTATTCTTATCCACTGGACCACCAGGGACGCCCCTGCCTTCTTTCATAATGGGTGTTCTCCTTGCTCCAGTCTAAGTGCAGGCCCTCAATTAGGGCAGAAGTGGGTTTATCAGAAGCCAAGGAAGCCTGAGCCTCGGAGACCTTTACTTGCCTGGCCCCTGTCAGTGCTGGGGGTTGGGGGGACTTCCAGGGATTGTCGATGTTTGAGGTGAAGATTGTGACCATATATACGTATATTTGCATGTGAGCATTGCGAGTGAATTACCTAAAGCGTATGGTTCTCAAAGCGGTGGTAGACTCTGTCTCAGACACCTTGAGTTGTCAAAATAGAATGTCCCTGGCTTCCAGCGGGTGGACTGCAGAGACTCAGCTGAGCACTCTGGGATGCGCAGGACAGCCCCCACAGCAACAGGTCATCTGGCCCAAGACGTCCGTCCCGTGTGCCTGAGGGTCCCTGGCCTGGAGAAGTCTCAGAAGGAAGGTTCACGCACCTTTAAGGTGCTGCAGATTTGCTGTGATGCCGCTTCCCACACGGAGTATTCATTTCCGTACCTGACTTTGAATTCTTTTTCTCAGAAGAAGGCTCTCAGGATTCCATGAGCACAGGCCCCACAGAATCTGGACGAGCCCTGCACTCAGACACTGAGCCCATTCTTCCCCACTGTAGGCTTTGCTTTTGTAGTTTTCTTCTCTCCTGGGTCAAACCCATCAATATAAACATGTTTTAAGATCTCTCACTTTACAAAACAAAACAAAACCCTTTCCTTGACCCTTCCGTAGGAGTCGGCCTCCACCCTAATTCTCTGCTCTCTTTTTATAGCAGAGCCCCTCTAAAAAGTTACCTATGTTCACCACTTCCAGTCCCTCACCTTCCTTCTCTCTTGAATCCTCTGCTGCCAAGCTCTCAAGCACCCACTCCCCAACCTCCCAGCAATGCACTAAAATCTCATTGTCAGTGTTCCTGTTGACTTCCATCTTGCCAAATTTCAATGACCCATTCTCCGTCTTCATTTCCTGGGCCCTTGTATTTTATGTAACATAGCTAATCAGTCCTTCCTGCTGGGAAGATCTTTATGCTAAGACAACATGCTCTTCTGATTCTTATAGGCAACTCTTAATCACTGGCCTCTCCCATGTCCCCCCTGCTTCCTGACCTCTAAATGTTAGCAGGCACTCCAGCACACCCCTCAGCTTCTCACTCCTGCAGGGATTTCACCCAGCGCCCTGGTTTTAAATGCCAGCCCCAAGCTCATAAATGTGTCTGCTTGAATGGCTAATGGGAATCTCAAATATTGCATGTCTGGAAGAGAACTCATTGTGCCCTCCGCCTGCTCCTCCCACAGTCTGCCCTGCCCTGGGGATGGCACCGATGGCCACATGTGCCCTATTACTCAGGTCCAAACCCTTGGAGTTATCCTTGACTAGTTCTGTCTCCCATATCTACATCCAAATGGTCAGCAGATCCTGAGCTGGTATATTTTGAGAATATACCTTGAAAATCTATACATACCTTGAAATGTGTCCACTTTGAAAATATATCTATTATTCAAAAATGTTTCAGCACCCTCGGTTGACTTCCGAGTTCAAGCTAGCATCATCCTTTACCTGGGAGATGCCATTGCCTCAAGACTGGTCTCTGCTTCTCTTCTTCTTCATCCCCACCAAGTCCATTCTCCAGGTAACAGCTGGAATTATCATGTAAAGTAAAATCAGATCCTGCCACCCCGTGACCTTTCCATGGCACTAAAAGTGCATCCAACATCCTCTTTATTTCCCTCCACCCCCTCTCCCGTTCCCTCCACCCCCTCTCCTGTTCAGGCACCCTAAGCTTCCCCCTGACTCTTCTCTATGTAGGGCCTCCCCTGGGGCTCAGCTGGTAAAGAATCCACCTGCAGTGAGGAAGACCTGGGTTCGATCCCTGGGTTGGGAAGATCCCCTGGAGAAGAGAAAGGCTACCCACTCCAATATTCTGGCCTGGAAATTTCCATGGACTATACAGTCCATGGAGTTGCCAAGAGTCAGACACGACTAAGCAACTTTCCCTTTCTTCTCTATGCGGGGAGTCCACGTCTCCCAGATGCTATAGGTCTGGTTCCATGTCTTCACCCAGGTCTCTCAAATCCACTTTGTTCATGCATGTGTTATTAAGGTATAATGCATGTATAATACTACACATGGAATGCTTCCGTTATTTTCCATTCTTTATCCCCAGCCCCTAAAACAAGAAGCAGTGGCTCCTTTGAACAAGCCAAAAAGGTGTGCGGATGCGTGCTGGTTATCATCCTGCCTTTCCCCACCTCCTGGTGATTCCAGCTTCCCTGTGGGGTCACGCCACACATGGTTCTTATTCTATTCTGTTAGAGCCTTCAGAGAAGGGAAACCACCAGAATAAAAGGATAAAGCTTTCTTATCCAAGCTGAAGATAGAGATGGTGATGGGGAGGATGTGTTTGTCATGGAGAGGAGGAGTCTGTAGGTGATAGCCTCTATTCATGGAGTCATGTGGGGTTCCCTTGTGGCTCAGCTGGTAAAGAATCCACTTGCAATGCGGGAGACCTGGATTCGATCCCTGAGTTGGAAAGATCCCCTGGAGAAGGGAAAGTATTCTGGCCTGGAGAATTCCATGGACTATGTAGTCCATGGGGTTGCAAAGTCAGACATGACTGAGTGACTTTGACTTTCTTGACTTTCACGGTTCATGGAGTCATTTATTTATATGTCACGCTCTGTCTAAGAATTTGCAAACCATCATTCCATTTATTGTTCTTATTGTAGCTCTGTGAGCTCTTTATACTCATTTTCCGAATAAAGAAAAGGACTGGCTTGGAGAATTGCAACTTGCCTGAGTTTACAAAGCAAACAGGCATCACGGTGACTTGATTACCGAATTTTTGTTGTTGTTTAGTCACTAGGTTGTGTCTGAGTCTTTGCAACCCCATGGGCTGCAGCATGCCAGGCGTCCCTGTCCTTCACTATTTCCTGGACTTTCCTCAAACACATGTCCATTGAGTCAGTGATGCCATCCAACTCTATCATCCTCTGGGACCTTCTTCTCCTCCTGCTTTCCGTCTTTCCCCCAGCATCAGGGTCTTTTCCAGGGAGTCAGCTCTCTGTATCGGGAGCTCCAGTATTGGATTTCCAGCTTTAATGTCTATTAGATTACCCCCACCCTAATCTACTTAACTCTGTCTTGTCCTAGATCCTTTCATCTCTCCTGTTTTCAAAGTGTTGACTCCATGTTTATTAACCTAGAGACTTTCCTGGCGGCCCAAGGGTTGGGACTCCTTGCTTCCACTACAGGGGGCATGGACTCGCTCCCCCTGGTCAGAGAACTAAGATCCTGCATGCTGCACAGCACAGCCAAAAAGGGGGAGGGGGGCAAATGTTTTAACTCACAGGATCAGCAGAAGCATTCAAATGAAGGTCCATCCAACCCCATCTATCGTGTCCTTTCACTCAACCCACATACCTCAGCCTCTGTGCCTTCATGGCTTTGAGGTTCCACAGCCAGAGGTCCCCTCCTCTCACAAGGCAGAGGCTGGGGCTGATGCCACCAGCACTTGGCTAAATACTCTGGTCTGAGCATCCTTGGAGGCTGATCTAGTCTACTGTTGGGTGTGGTTGTCTCCAAACAGTGCCTCATACAGCCATGTGGGTATCTGAGCAAGACAAGACCTCAGAGGTGCTGATGAGGGAGACCCAGGCCAGGGAGGGGGAGGCTTGCCCCAGCCTGCTCAGTCAGCTCCTGGCAGGTTCAGCCTCGGTTCCAGGCCCACCTCCTCCCGCAGCCCGGCATTTTTCTGCAGCGCCTATCTCTGCACCGTGTCACCTCCCTCCTCCCGCCCCTCCCATTCCCCACCACCTCTACCACGTTTTGTTTTCTAGTTCAAACGGTAATGATCTTGCTCTTACATTGCTCCTTTCTGCCAAATAGATCCCTGCGCACAGTACAGGTGTTGGTAAAGGATATTACCTGCCATCCGTCTTTCTTAATCACACTCTGCTCCTGAAATGCAGCCACTTCTGGGGTGAAATATGGCCCTGATTTAGCCGCGTGTAACACCAGTGGGAAAGCCCATGAAGGCAGGCCCGTTTTTCCAGATGAAGCACACTCCAAAACAGAGGTGGAAGATTTTCTGGGGTCTGGGCTTTGGGCGAGCTGTCACTGAGTGGAGACTGCCCAAAGACTTTCTATGGGGCTGCAGCTTGCTCTCTGGTGCAGGACCCAAACTAAAGGCTGAGATGTCTTCTTGGCCACAAAGAAAGCCCAGAACACAGGTAACCCCAGCCTCCAGGCTGTAAGCTATAGCGAGAACGGTGTGTTCATTACTCAGCTCTGTGACCACAGGCCAAAGGAAAAAGGAAGTGGTTCTTCCAAATTACTGTATCCATCACCTACTCTTGTTAAGCAGTCAATAAATGCATACCCTGTATTCCAATTCACATTTCTCCGCTTCATGGCTGAGTGATCTTGGAAAAGTCTCTTAACCTCTCTGAGTTCTCAACTTTCTCATTTATGGAAACGGAATCATAGTCCAGCTTAAAGGGTTATTCTGAGTGTTAGACAAGAAAATGCAAGCCATGCTCTTGGTAAAGAATACGTAAAAGTTGTTCAATAATTGTTAACACTTGTTACTATATGTGTGCTCAGTTGCTTAGTCGTTTTGTGGCCCCATCGACTGTAGCCGCCAAACTCCTCTCTCCATGGAATTTTCCAGGCAAGAATACTGGAGTGAGTTGCCATTTCCTACTCCAGGGGATCTTCCCAACCCAGGATGGAACTTGTGTCTCCTGCATTGCAGGCAGAGTCTCTGCCACTGCACCACCTGGGAAATCCACTTGTTACTATAAGTCAGTAAGATTAAAGAAGAAATGCTAATAGAGAAATAAAATAGAAAAATACGAAGCAGAGACATTTTTAAGTTTATAGATGTTTTATACTTATTGATGTAGTAATAATATAAGACTCTCACTTCAAGGTATTTTTAATCTTGCTGATCCTTTTCTCTCCACTTTCTGTCTTTCTAAGACTTCTCGCCCTGTTTTTCCTTGCTTTTCTAAAAAGGATTTCAAGCACCCCACTAACTGAATAATCTCACATAAGACCCTGTCCATTCTGATTCTGGGCTGGCACCTCTCCTTTGATCCATCCCAACCATGCTCCCTGAGAAACCACTGCGTGCCAGACTCTGGGGTGTAAAAACAGAGTCCAAGCTGCATCTTCTAGAAGCTGCAGTCTAGGGTGTGGAGATGAGCCGACAAGCAGATCATCATTTATGAAGATGCTGGACTCGAGCAACAAGAATATGAAGGATGGAGCTGCCCAGACACTGCGAGGAAGGCCAGGGGGTCCTCAGCCCTCAGCTCACCAGAGGGAGATGAGAGGGAAGAGTCTGGAGGTCCCCATGCCCCACCTGCTTCAAACCAAGAGAGCAGCCCTGTTTTCTTCAGTTATCTATGCCCAGATCCCAGAAAAAGCATAATTTGAATAGAAAGTTTTGCTGCTATTTTTGTAAAACACTGAACAAAAATGTTCTTCTGACAGGCTAGGATTCACTCCCAGATGTGTCTGCATCATGCATCATCCGCTTTGATCCTTATCACTTGTTATTGAGTTCACCCTCGGGGGACCTGGCTAGCTGTCTCCCAAGGGGTAGCCCTTGAGCACCATGGGGGCAAGGTCCCTGCCACTGCCCCTGCTTATCTCCAGCCTTCAGAGCAGAGCCAGACACACAGGAGGTCTCTCCTTTATGTTGGCAGAAATCTGAGACTGAGCTGGGCAGTGGAGAACAGAGACTGCTTTTTTCTGTGTGCCTATGATGGGCAGGGAGTAAAAAGCTGAAACAGATGAAAGAACACTCTAGAGACACAAATTTAGGTTCAAGGGCAGACAGTGTTTTCTGCCTGTCGCCTCAGGAAGACATGTGATTCCTAGACCTTTAAAGCTAAACATCCTGGGGGCTCACTGGGTCCTATGTTCCTTTGCCCATGCCTCTGGGTGTTCTGGGCCTGTGAGTGTTGTGGGACCACCTACTCTTCTTCCAGGAAAGCTGAATTTGAGCCTTGCGTTCCAGGTTGTTATGAAGGCACAAATCTCCCAGGTTGCCCTATGAAACCTTTTGTAAGCCACAGTGGTGTAAGTGAAGGCACGATCACCTTAGGACACATCTTGACAATTAGCTGAGCGAGAGCACAGATGCTCAGGGGTGCGGTTCAGAGCGCGGGCATCTCGACGCGGAGATGCTGCGTGTAGACGCAGAGATGCTGCGTGTGGTGCTGGGAAAGGAGCTCGGTGGTGCCTGTCTCCTCACGGCTCCAGCTGCCTCTAGAAGCCTCCCTGCAAAACAAGAACTGAACGCTAACTTTGCCTTTTGCCTTTTGTGAAAATGAAAATCCTCTGCGAATTTCTCATAGTTACTGAAAACAGGTACTAATGTGGGTCTTTCATAAAAATGAAGTGGCGTAAAGTGAACTTTGGAAAAGAGGGCCACACCTGTATGCCTGTCAATTGAATAGGATAAAGCACATTTTAAAAAGTTTATTTACTTACTTATTTTTGGCTGCTCCAGGTCTTCACTGCTGTGCACAGGCTTTCTCTAGTTGTGACCAGCGGGGGCTACTCTAGTTGCAGTACGCTAGGAGAAGGAAATGGCAGCCCACTTCAGTGTTCTTGCCTGGAGAATCCCAGGGACAGGGGAGCCTGGTGAGCTGCCATATATGGGGTCACACAGAGTCAGACACAACTGAAGTGACTTAGCAGCAGCAGCAAAGTACACCTAGCGTGCTCTAGGCTTCTCATTGCGGCGGTTTCTCTTGTACAGACCACAGGCTCTAGGCACGTGGCCTTCAGTAGCTGCAGCACAGGGGCTCAGCTTAGTTGCCTCAAGGTATGTGACATCTTCCCAGACCAGGGACTGGACCCGTGTCCCGTGCACTGGCAGCTGGATTCTTAACCACTGGACCACTAGGAAAGTCCTAAAGCACTCAGTCTCATCCTCCATCCTCGGGTTTCTAGTGGTCCTCCTGAATGTGAGGGCAGGCAGGTCTGCTTAGGAAGACAAGGCAAGCGCCTGAGTAGGAGACCTGGGCTTGCACACCTGCGCTCACGCAGGGCTCCCTTCCACACCAGAGGAGGTGGTAGCACCCACGTGTAGGAGAAGAGAAAGACTGCATGTTGGGGGGCATGGCGGGCCAGCCTGCATTCAGCGCATGTCTCTTGCTGGGGGAGTTCACAGAGCCCTCCATCTCCGTTTATACCCTGTGCGTGTCTGGGTAAAGTGCTGAGTGTTGCGTGCCATCACAAATGCCCCTTTTGTGTCACTCCGGCTCCTGCTGGTGGCTCCTCGCAGCCCACAATGGGTTGTACATTTATTTCCACTAGGACTTTTCAAAAAGAACATGCTCTCTGCTGTACAGGAACAATCTGCCTCTCCCACCTACCCACGCCCCTCCCTCAGAAGAGAAGCCCAAAGATTAGCTCCCTGGGTGTTCTTGTCAGTCTCCTGAAATAGCCTGGGCTCCAGGGAAGGAAGCAGTGTTAGTAGGCTTCTTAGAAGTGGAGGGTTTCAGAAATCTGGGGGCTTGCTCCCCATTCTTTGCAAAAAGGGGGCATAGAGGGGCCTTTAGAGGGCTCAGGGGAGAGTTATTCTGGAGACGGTACTGGAGGCATGTGGCTGGAGCCTCGCACACTCTCTGCAAACACAGAGCTCTGACATTGCCACCAAATGGAGTTCTGGAACATGTAGTGACAGAAGGGGCCGGAGGACTGAAAGATGCTGCCACATGCCTGGATCTAGAGTTTATTTTTGTAATCCTGTTTGTTATGTGAATTTTTGAAGAGTGGAAGAGGCCCAGGCCTTTCTGCTATAGAGAACAGATATAGATCCTACTCAACAGGAGAATTGATAACAGACAGCCCTTAGCACTTCTGCTATGCCAGACACTGTTCTGAGTGCCCTATGCATATCAATTGATGTCATCTCTGCAACTCCAATCCTCTAGGGTAGGTGGTGCCATTATTCCCATTTTATAGATGAGGAAACTGATGTCCAGAGGGCCTAAGTAAGTTGTTAGAGGTCCTGCAGCTAGGAAGTCACATAGCCGAGATTGGAGAGCATGCAGTCTGGCCCCAGGATAAGGTCTCACCCACAAGATGGCCTGGACTCTTGGAAATGAGCAGCCTCACCCTCTGAGCAGTGTCAAAGGGAGTCCTACAGTCCTATCTGTCACCTCTTGGTTATACCTCAAACTCTCAGGGTCCTAAGAAGAAATCATCACATGGCCTTTTAAGAGTATCTGCCCCTACAACACAGGCGCCTTATGCAACCTTAACCCCCTTTTTAAACATTGATTAATTTACTTATTTGGCTGTGCCGGGTCTCAGCTGTGGTGCGTGGGGTCTTCTGTCTTCATTGCAGCACGTGGGATCCTTAGTTGCAGCATGCGAGATCTAGTTCCCTGACTGGGGCTCGAACCCAGGTCCCCTTCACTGGGAGAGTGGAATCTTGGTCCCTGGGCCACCAGAGAAGTTCTCAACCTTAACCCTCTATGTTAAGGATCCCGGAGAGATACCTTTCCCCCTGTTAGGCATAAGAGTGTTATGCCAGGTCCTGTGGCAGGCATGGTGCAGCAAACACAGGAGAATCCCTGCTCCTGTCCTTCCCACGTGCAGGAGAAGGAGAGGGATGGATGGCACTCACCTTCTGGTGTGATGCTGGCTGGGACGGTGCCTTGGAGCACGCAGCAGAAAACCCACCCATGAGAGGCTGAAGGGGGCTTCTAGATGCAAGTAATACCTAGTTACTGAGACTCACACAGTTAGCATTAGTGAAGCCAAAAGCAGAGGGTGGGGTGGTAGTGAACGTGTTTCTGGCAGAGACCTGGAGGCAAGTGAGAGCCTGTCCTTTCTTTACCACCACCTATGGCAGTGCCCTGTGAGCACGGGCACAGAGATGCCTGCCGAGTCAAAACAGAGACACTTGCCAGACTTATTTCATTTGGGCTCCAGACCTCTGCATGGAAGAAAAGGAAGATCAAACTAGGCTTGTGACTGTCACATACCACAGCCTGGTCTGAGCTTTTTTAACTGTGTCATCTCATTTAATCCTTCTCACAAGGAACCTTGAAGCCCAGGGAGGGAATTTATCCCCTGACCAGAAAGAGGAGGAGAGGGGCTCAGCGTGGAGGTCAGATTGTTTCCGAGCCTGGGTCTCGCACACCAGTGTCCTGACATCAGACCTGCCGACAAGGAGTGATTTCATTGCCACCAGGAAGGCCCTGGCTGTCGAGTTCCACTTTCGTCCTGGGGGTCTGGCTGGGGCAGCGCCGTTCTCCTGATCGCTTATTTTGTTGATTAACCTATAATTGGGCAAGGTTCAACAAGAGCGATTCAGCAGTTTGGTGCACATCAGCTAGAGTGGCTTGGCTGGGGCTGGAGAGGGTCCACTTTCAAGATGGCACTCAAGTGGGCACCAGTGGCCAGCGGGCAGCTCAGATGGGGCTGCAGGCTGAGAGCCCCGGGAACTTTTCAGCCAGGCCTCTCCATGGGCTGACGGGGTCCTGCACACCGCGGCAGTCCAGTTCCAAGAGAGGAAGGCACACAGGATGGCGTTTTATGGCCGAGCCCAGGAAGTCACAGGGCGTCACTTACACTGTTTTCTAGTGGTGGGAGGAGTCATATGCATCCAACCATTTTCAAGAAAAGGAGACAGAGACCCTAGCACTCAATGACGGGCATGCCAAGGCCACTTGTGAGAAGTCCACGTGGGATGGGAGATAGCGTTGTGGGGATCTTTGGAAAATATAGTCTATCACAAATGTTTACTGTTTGCTAGGCATCTCTTTCTCTTGAGAGTCCCTTGGACTTCCAGGAGGCCAAACCAATCATACTAAAGAAAATCAGTCCTGGGGGTTCATTGGAAGCACTGATGCTGAAGGTGAAGCTCCAATACTTGGGCCACCTGATGCAAAGAATGGCTCATTGGAAAAACCCTGATGCTGGGAAAGACTGAAGGCAGGAGGAGAAGGGGATGACAGAGGGTGAGATGGTTGGATAGCATCACTGACTCGACGGACATGAGTTTGAGTAAGCTCCAGGAGTTGGTGATGGACAGGGAGGCCTGGTGTGCTGCAGTCCATGGGATCGCAAAAGGTCAGACTCGACTTAGCAACTGAACAATGACAACAAAGGCAAACTCTAGATGCCAAGTATACTTCAGCAAATAAACAAAGATCCCTGCCACCATGGACCTTCTGTTCTCGCAGAGAGTGGTGGTGGGGGGTGGGGGGGTGCGGGGGAGGCAGATAATAGCATGATTGATACCTAAAGTAATGTTTTAGAGGTGATAAGTTCTATTAAAGAAAGAGCAGGAGAAGGGGATCTGGAGTATAGGGTGAGAGGTGCAATTTTATTTTATTTTTTAATTTAACTGAATTTTATTTTTGGCTGCATCACGCAGCTTGTGGGACCAGGGATTGAATTTGGACCCTTGGCAATGAAAGTCCAGCGTCCTAACTCTTGGACCACCAGAGAATTCCCTAGCTGGGTCTTTCTTTTTTTTTTTTTTGGCTGGCATGTGGAGTCTTAGTAAGAGGAACAATTTTAAATGAGATAATTAGGGATGTTTTCCCAGGAATATGTGATTTGAACAACAACAACAAAAAAAAGAATAAAAAGAGAGAACAAGCTTGCATATATCTGGGGAAGGCATTCCGAGAAGAAACCTCCAGTGCAAGGGTCCTGAGGCACAGAGTGTCTGGGGTTTTGGAAGAATGAAGTCAGTGTTCCTGAGCAGGGAAGTGGTGTAAGTAGAAAGCATTGAGATCAAAGAAGCAATAAGTGGCCAGGTCATGGGACAACTTTCACTTTTACTCTGAAAGAAATGGGAAGCTACTGGAGGGCCAAGAATAAAGAGAAATATGAGCCAACCTGAGTCTCAGAAAGAACGCTCTGCCCACTTTGTCGAGAACACGCTGGGGGTGGGAGAATGGAAGTGAGGAGGACAGACAGGGTGCTTTTTCAGGTGAGAGGCGATGGTGGCCCAGACGAGGGTGGTCTCGGTGGTGGCGGGGCAAAATGGTGTGGATTCAGGAAGCATCTTGAAGTTCAGATTTCCTTGGAGTTTAGAGACTGGTGTCAAGAGTGGTTCCAGAACACCTCCTGCCATGTGACATTGGCTAGTTTCTGCAAGGGAAGAAGGTGGGCTTCTTGTCTTGGCTCACCCTGGGCCTGCTTCCTTGAGAAGTGATTCTTACTAATTCTTTCAGATAATTTCACTAGTCTCTTTTCTGTTCCCCCTCTGACATCCCGGGTGGGGTGTCCTACCCACTTCCCGTGGAATGGTTCAGTTCAGTTCAGTCGCTCAGTCGTGTCTGACTCTTTGCAACCCATGAATCGCAGTACGCCAGGCCTCCCTGTCCATCACCAACTCCCGGAGTTCACTCAGACTCACGTCCATTGAGTCCATGATGCCATCCAGCCATCTCATCCTCGGTCGTCCCCTTCTCCTCCTGCCCCCAATCCCTCCCAGCATCAGGGTCTTTTCTAATGAGTCAACTCTTCGCATAAGGTGGCCAAAGTACTGGAGCTTCAGTTTTAGCATCATTCCTTCCAAAGAAATCCCAGGGTTGATCTCCTTCAGAATGGACTGGTTGGATCTCCTTGCAGTCCAAGGGACTCTCAAGAGTCTTCTCCAACACCACAGTTCAAAACCATCAATTCTTCTGTGCTCAGCCTTCTTCACAGTCCAACTCTCACATCCATACATGACCACAGGAAAAACCATAGCCTTGACTAGACGGACCTTAGTCGGCAAAGTAATGTCTCTGCTTTTGAATATACTATCTAGGTTGGTCATAACTTTTCTTCCAAGGAGTAAGCGCCTTTTAATTTCATGGCTGCAGTCACCATCTGCAGTGATTTTGGAGCCCTGTGTATAAGAGACAGGCCTTCTTCACAGTCCAACTCTCACATCCATACATGACCACAGGAAAAACCATAGCCTTGACTAGACGGACCTTAGTCGGCAAAGTAATGTCTCTGCTTTTGAATATACTATCTAGGTTGGTCATAACTTTTCTTCCAAGGAGTAAGCGCCTTTCCTCCCTATACAGTGCTCTGGGACTGTGGCTTCTCTGTTTACATCAGTAGGGAGAGCACTGCCTTCATTTTCACCCTTTTGAATATTCACAATGCACTTCCTGTGAAAAGTCCTGAAGTAAAAGACCTTGTTTAACTTAGTTCACAGTTAAAAGACCTTGTTAAAACTCCCGAAATAAAAGACCTTGTTTAACTTAGTTCACTTAGGCCACGGGACTGGAAAAGGTCAGTTTTCATTCCAATCCCTAAGAAAGGCAATGCCAAAGAATGCTCAAACTACTGCACAATTGCACTCATCTCACATGCTAATACTTAAAATTCTCCAAGCCAAGTTTCAACAGCACATGAACCATGAACTTCCAGATGTTCAAGGTGGATTTAAAAAAGGCAGAGGAACCAGAGATCAAGCTGCCAACATCGGCTGGATCATTGAAAAAGCAAGAGAGTTCCAGAAAAACATCTATTTCTGCCTTAATGATTATGCCAAAGCCTTTGACTGTGTGGATCACAACAAACTGTGGAAAATTCTGAAAGAGATGGGAATACCAGACCACCTGACCTGCCTCTTGAGAAACCTATATGCAAGTCAGGAAGGCACAGTTGGAATTGGACATGGAACAACAGACTGGTTCCAAATAGGAAAAGGAGTATTTCAAGGCTGTATATTGTCACCCTGCTTATTTAACTTACATGCAGAGTACATCATGAGAAACGCTGGACTGGACGAAGCAAAAGCAGGAATCAAGACTGTCGGAAGAAATAGCAATAACCTCAGATATGCAGATGACATCACCCTTATGGAAGAAAGTAAAGGGAACTAAAAAGCCTCTTGATGAAAGTGAAACAGGAGAGTGAAAAGGTTAGCTTAAAACTCAACATTTGGAAAACTAAGATCATGGCATCTGGCCCCATCACTTCATGGCAAATAGATGGGGAAACAGTAGAAACAGTGACAGACTAAACTTTTTGGGGCTCTAAAATCACTGTAGATGGTGATTGCAGCCATGAAATTAAAAGACACTTGCTCCTTAGAAGAAAAGCTATGACCTACCTGTCTAGACTGCATATTCAAAAGCAGAGACATTACTTTGCCAACAAAGGCCCATCTAGTCAAAGCTATGGTTTTTTCCAGTAGTCATGTATGGATGTGAGAGTTGGACTATAAAGAAAGCTTTATAAAGAGCACCGAAGAATCGATGCTTTTGAACTGTGGTGTTGGAGTAGACTCTTCAGAGTCCCTTGGATTGCAAGGAGATCAAACTAGTCAATCCTAAAGGAAATCAGTCCTGAATATTTATTGAAAGGACTGATGATGAAGCTTAAGCTCCAATACGTTGGCAACCTGATATGAAGAACTGACTCATTGGAAAAAGACTCTGGTGCTGGGAAGGATTGAAGGCAGGAGGAGAAGGGGACAACAGAGGATGAGACGGTTGGATGACATCACTGACTCAATGGACCTGAGTTTGAGAAAGCTCCAGGATTTGGTGATGGACAGGGAAGCCTGGCATGCTGCAGTCCATGGGGTCACAGAGAGTCAGACATGACTGAACGACTGAACTGAACTGAACTTAGTTCAGTGGATCGTCTCTCCAATATATTTGACTGCAGGAACTTTTTCCATTAGCATACTTCCTTGGAACAGTTGGGCTGCACTTATTCATCAAAGCAGTCAAGTCCCAGTTTTCCTTGCAGTTATCCTGCCCCAGCTGGTTTGGGAGGTTGCTCTGGCCTCTCTGGCCTCCTGCCTCAGTCTCCTCACCGTTGAAGTCCTGTGGATATTGCCCTCTGCTGGGACAGCACACTCCATCCTCATCAGTGTCTGCACTGAGATGCGTGTGCAGGAGAGCTTAGTTAGGGACCAGCATGTGGAGATCGTCCATGGCTCTCCCATCTGTGCCACAGTCATTTATGGGCACTTATTCTATGCCTGGCATGATGCTGAGCAACTGGAAGACTCAGTGATGAACCCAGCTGGGTCCTGCTCTCAAGGTGATTCAGGTTCATGGATGATGGTCGTGTTAGGGGAGCCAAAGTGAGAATTCCAATAGGAGTAATGCAACTTTAAACACTTTAAAGAGTCTCCTTGCCAGTGCAGGAGTCACAGGAGGCAAGGGTTTGATCCCTGGGTCTGGAAGATCCCATGGAGAAGAAAATGGCAACCCAGTCCAGTATTCTTGCCAGGAGAATCCCATGGCCAGAGGGGCCTGGTGGGCTCCACAGGGGGTCACAAAGAGTTGGGCACGACTGAGCACACACGCATGCCTGCACGTCTACACACACACAAGCATCCAGAGAGGGTTTGCATTTCAGAACTTGCTTCAAATGATAGCCACAGCCACCGTGCTTGACCTTGGACAAAATTTTTCACACTTCTCTCATGGTTTCCAAGAAATCCAGAAAGCAAAAAAACAACAACAACAAAAAAAACACTTTGTTTGACATGGTAAGTAGTTATACCGCCTGGCAAGCCAGGAGCTAACCTAAGGCAAAGAAACCCTAAAGAATAGAATCGAATCAGACTCCTGGTCCCCTCACCCTGTAAATATTTTTCCCCTTCCACTTGCTTCCTGTGGAGGCTCATGACTTACCAGGCATGTAGGGGAGGGGAGAGAAGAGAGGAGAGATGGGGAAAGGGAGGAGGGGGCAGGTGAGGACCACCCGGGCTGGTGGTGAGAGACCTTTCCTACTGGAGAGCTCACCCTTGGGACCTTGTGATGGAAACCGTTCTGGAAACTTCTGGAGCCTCCTAGTCTCCCCAGATAGGGGCAGCCTTGATGGGTTGCTTTGGTGGCCAGATGTCCCATCTTCTTTCTCCACCTTCTTATAGAATCAGCCAGTATGAATGGTGAGTCTCCTCCAGCCTTGGCTATACGCTAGGTCTCTTGCCTTAAAGAATGGGTCATTTTGCAGGACTCATTTTTTTTCCCTCCTTTTCTCTGATTTATGTTTTAACTTTCAACTTTCTGTTTCTTGAGGATTAAACCCAAGGAATACAGCCCAGGAATATCTCTGAAAAAAATTTCTCTATATATGAATCATATAATATAGGAACCATAGAACCTAGGAAGGCAGGAATATGATAAGAGTTGTATCAAAAAGCAGAGCCCCTGGAAAATGGTGACCCCTTACTCACATGCTTCCGCACTCACTGAGCCTCAGTTTCTTCGTCTATGAAGTGGAAATATGGATGCTGAGGTCTCAAGGTTCCCATGAGGATCAGCTGAAGACCTACATGGTCCCTGGTAATTAATGTTGCTCCCTTTAGCATCATGGTCATTGTTAGGGAGGGAGGCGGTATCCATAAAGACTGCATGCAGAGAATGACATCAAGAAAAACAGGATGCAGGCATGTGAACATTCTGAGAGAAGATGGAATTCGAGGTGGAGGACTAGCCTGGTGGAAACGCGAAGTCCTGAAAGCCCAGAGCAAGCCCTCTTACGGAAGATCCCTTCCTGCCCAGACAGCTTCACCTGTTTGGACTTAACCCCAGCAGTTCGAGTCAAGGTCACTGAGTGACCCTCTGACTTTGGTCCCTCCCATTGAGGTGGTTCTTGTAGGGCAGCCCCTCCTTAATGCTCATTGATACCCAGGAAGCAAGGCAAAGGGCATGTTTCAGTTCAGCTTAAACCTTGCTCAGCTCAAACCCTGACTGGCACCATGACAATTAGAAAAAACTTTAAGAACCTCATTAATTCTGAATCCATTAAATCAAATTCCTGACTCCATGGAGACTAGGCAGGAACTTCACCTTTTTTACTCATTAAAGGATTGATTTTTTTTTTTAAGTGTAAGAAATATAGCAAGAAAAGGCATGTCCTGTTTTCCAGAGCACAGGGAACAAAGAGTATGTGGATGCAAATGATCCCGCAGGCAGGAACACTGCAGGCTCCCATACTGGTGCTAAGCTTCGTAAAGTCCATATCTTGCGTCCATTTTGCAACTGGGAGTCAGAGACTCTTAGCTGAGAAGTAATCTGCTGGAATTACTAGGTCTGTTCCATTTTCCGTACACTTTCCCCATTATCATGTCGTCATCTGTGATAACAAGGCTGTGTACTAGACATTTCTCATTTAAAAATGCATGATTTGATTCTGCTTTTATAAATTGGAACAATATCACTAAAGCTAAAACCGCCCTGACTATCCCACCCACATTCGCCATTGCTAGTCCCAGCCTTTCCTTTATTTCTGATTTTCTCTCCTCAAAATTAGCCACTCTTGTAAATGTGGTTTTCATCTTTCCAGGTCTTTCCAACATAACTTTAAATGAGTTTGTTGTCACTTTTCAGCCCTTTAAAAATACTTTTTCCATATATGTCATCTACCCAAGGGAAAGCTGTAGTGTGGGCATGCTTTCTTAAATGGTGTCGTACTATATTTAACATCCTGCATCTTGCTTTTTCCCTCAGAAATAGTTTTTGAGTTCTACCCGTGTGGACACATATAGATCCGGTCTATTCCTTTTAACTGCAGGAGAACATTCCAGCATATGGATATGCCCTTTTTATCCTGAGACACCCTGATTGAAGGCTACTGAGGTTGTTTCCAGTGCTTTGCTACTGCAAACCATGCCTCGGAGACCACCTTGTACACACATACATCTGTGTATCTGCACGTCCAAAAGGCTCACACTTAAAGGCTCAGTTCAGTTCAGTCGCGCAGTCGTGTCCAACTCTTTGCGACCCCATGAATCGCAGTACGCCAGGCCTCCCTGTCCATCACCAACTCCCGGAGTTCACTCAGACTCACGTCCATTGAGTCTGTGATGCCATCCAGCCATCTCATCCTCGGTCGTCCCTTTCTCCTCCTGCCCCCAATCCCTCCCAGCATCAGGGTCTTTTCCAATGAGTCAACTCTTCGCATAAGGTGCCCAAAGTACTGGAGCTTCAGTTTTAGCACATTCCTTCCAAAGAAATCCCAGGGTTGATCTCCTTCAGAATGGACTGGTTGGATCTCCTTGCAGTCCAAGGGACTCTCAAGAGTCTTCTCCAACACCACAGTTCAAAAGCATCAATTCTTCGGCGCTCAGCCTTCTTCACAGTCCAACTCTCACATCCATACATGACCACAGGAAAAACACTTAAAGGCTAGTAAGTGGAATGCTCATTAGGGATTATTTTTATCTGTTTGAGAAGCAGTTTCCTGAAGGGCCTTTGATCCTGGGTTCTGGGTTGGACCATCTAGTTTCCAGAGTTACTGACATTCAGTCTTGGGGGGAATGTGAAGCTCCAAAGCTTATCCTTAAAAGTTAGATTTATGGGACCTCCCTGGTAATCCAGTGGCTAAGACTTTTGCTCCCAGTGCAGGGGATCTGGTTAGATCCCTGGTCAGGGACCTAGGTTCCACATCTGGCGACAAGAGTCTGCATGCTGCAACTGAAGATTCCACAAGGCCGCGACTGAGGCCCGTGCAGCCAAGCAGACAAACTTGGATTCCCATGCCCGGAGAGGCAGAGGGACTCGATCGTGGTCAAGGCACCCAGACCGCCTTCATGCAGACCCTCAGTGAGCTTCCTTGCATCCTTCCCATCTCCACCCTGCTCTTGGCGGCGTCAGGCGTGCCCTACACCTGACTCTGCCTTCGGGCTTTACAAAAAATATGAGAAGGAGGCAGTGATGGGAGTTACGCTCAGTTATGCTCCTGCTCGGAGAAGGCAATGGCACCCCACTCCAGTAACTCTTGCCTGGAAAATCCCATGGACAGAGGAGCCCAGTAGGCTGCAGTCCATGGGGTCGCTAAGAGTCGGGCACGACTGAGCGACTTCACTTTCACTTTTCACTTTCATGCATTGGAGAAGGAAATGGCACCCCACTCCAGTGTTCTTGCCTGGAGAATCCCAGGGACGGGGGAGCCTGGTGGGCTGCCATCTATGGGGTCGCACAGAGTCGGACATGACTGAAGCGACTTAGCAGCAGCAGCACATGCTCCTGCTCAGTCCTGTCTGACTCTTTACGTGCCCTTGGACTGTCGCCCGCCAGGCTCCTCTGTCCATGGGATTATCCCAGCAGAAATACTGGAGTGGGTCGCCATGCCCTCCTCCAGGGGATCTTCCTGACCCAGGGATTGAACCCGTGTCTCTTGCATCCCCTGCGTTGCAGGCAGATTCTTCACCACTGAGCCACCAGGGAAGCCGGGCAGGAGTAATACCCTCAAACACTTGTACAACCTTCGGCAAATGACAGGAAGTGGGTGGGAAAATACCTCATGTTCCTTGCCCCTTAGTGGAAAGATTCTGGGTTCATACTACCCAGTCTCTGAGAGACTCCAGCAAGACAGTGCTCCTATTTTCCACTTGGTGACCCACTTATTATCACATCCTTGTTGGCCTTCCTCCCTCCCTTGTGTCATTTCCCAGCCCCTCACCTGCTTCTGAGATCACCTCTCAAATCAACTACCTGTAACCCACGTCCTGGTCTCAAGGTTATTCTTCAGGGGACTCAGTTAAAGACTCCTTCTGTATGCCAGGGTCTGTGCCAACAGGAGGGCACACAAGCCATGAATAATATATACTTTGCTGCTCTGAGTCACGGGCCAGTGACCCAGGTCTGACTCTCAATGCAGTGCTCTTTTCTGCTACATCCTCTCTGTGCATTTTAATTCAATGACATTCTTTAAAAAAAAAGAAAAGCAATCAGTCTTCCCAGCAATCAGTGGAACTAAATGAAGTTTTATTGTAATAAGTTAATTCCATTGCTTTTTTTTATAGTAAAGACCTGACTGAAATATTAATGCTTAACTGGACACCAAGCAGCTGCCTCGGTGTGCTATCGGCATCTCCATTTTTCTGATATATATGTTTTTCCTCCCTCTGCTCTTAGTAAATGTTGATGTTCGGTTCACCCTGATCAGTATTTAGCTCTTCTGGTCAATTTTTCTTATTTATTGACTTGAGCAGAAAATCCATACAGTCTTCATTTGCCATCCTGTTTAATTCAGGAGAATGGATTCTGCAGACACTTGCGCCCAAATTACTAGAGCCTTGATAGGGTACCACCTACTCTAGAGAGCCTTCCAGGGTCCAGCCTTAATTGACCTCCTCTCCCACCCCCTCCCGGCTTCCACTCATCGTCCTTTAAAAATAAGAGACAGTCAAGACTCTCAGACATAGAAAACAAACTTACAGATTCCAGGAAGAAACGATGCAGGGGACGGATAATAAGGGAGTTTGGGATGGACATGCACACACTGCTGTATTTAAAATGGACAACCAGTAAGGTCTTACTGTATTGAACAGGGAGCTCTGCTCAGTGATATATGGCAGCCTGGGTGGGAGGGGAGTCTGGGGGAGAATGGATACAAGTATATGTATGGCTGAGTCACTTTGCTGTCCACCTGTAAGGATCACATTGTTAATTGTCTATGGATGGATGGATGGCATGCGTGTTCAGTCATGTCTGACTCTTTGGGACCCCATGGATGGTACCCCACCAGACTCCCCTGTCTATGGAATTTTCCAGACAAGAATACTGGAGTGGGTTGCCATTTCCTACTCCAGGGGATCTTTCCAACCAGGGATCAAACCTGTGTCTCCTACATCTGCATTAGCAGGCAGATTTTTTACCATTGGTGCCACCTTGGAAGCTCTCCAGTATAAAATAAAACGGTAAAAAAAAAAAAAAACACACACACACAGAGACAGTCAAGACTGGATTTGCACGCTTAGCAAGTACAAATGGACACGTTAAGTTTGCTTTCAAAATGGGCTGGATCGCTGAGATCTCTGTTCAGACAGTCCCTCTAGAAAGACTGCTTTCCTAAATGCACAGGGAGGTAAAATGCCTTTGCCATAAATAAATAACATGACCAAGAACACTTCTGAAAAGCCAGTTGCTTTCACATTCTAGCAACTGCTGTGGAGCCTCAGGTCCAAAATTGCTGCAGGAGCTTTCCATTGAAAGAGACTTCAGATTCGAATCCCAGGTCCTCCCTGAGTAACTGAAACTTTGGGCAAATTACCTGCCCTCGGGAACTTTGCTTTGCTCACCTTTAAATGAAATACTCAGAATTGTTGTCAGAAATTTGTTACAGAAAATATCCCTGACACTCACAGCAGGGTACTGAGCTCCTACTGTTATATAATTGCTTTTAATTGGAATGAGGTCATTGTATTTTTAACAAGAACTTAGTATTTTGGGGAGGGGAGTCACCTTCATATATCAGTGATCATTCACTCCATGTTCCTACTTACCATTTCCTTCTAAAAACCAAGAGGAAAACCCAGTTCAACCCCAGGTCTAGAACAGAAAGAAAACCCACTGTTGTCTCTCTAGAAACTGGCAGTTAAATGTCTGTCTTGGCTTTGAGGTCCCCCTCTAGCCTGTGTCTGCGTGGATCTGCACAGAAGAGGCTCTAGGTCAGAATGTGATTGAAGTGAGGAAGTAGGGATGGATGGTTGTTGCTTCCCTGGAGTGAAAAATACAAATCTCTGGAAAATAGTGAGCGATTGCAATATTTTGGAATAACATTTATACTTTAAAAAAAAAAAGTGGCTGTTTATCTGAAATTCAAATGCAGCTGATGTCCTGAATTGTTGTTTGCTAAAGCTGACACACCTAATATTGGGTGGTCAGCCAGCAACACTGAACTGGTGACATTTCAGCCAAGAGGCTGTCTGGGGAAAGCACATTCGTGCTTGGATCACAGATTGCACAATAGCAATTGTAGCTCTCTCTAGGCAGCAGGGTTAATGGATTTGTTTTATTTTTTACTTTTCAGTGTTGTCTAAACACCTCATAACAACAATGTATGACTTTTCTAATAAAAAAAAAAAAAAGATTTGATGAAGAGTCAGTGAACTGGACAGGATGTAGCCTATTCTGACCAGGATTGACATTTACCTTCATCTGTTTTCTGTCCTTTGCTTCCTGCAAACCAGGCTCCCAACCACCCCACCCAGTTTAACCAGTCCTTTCCTCTTTGCCTACCCTCTGACCACATGTGTATGTGTGCTTATTTTGTGTCCAACTCTTTGTGACCCCATGGACTGAGCCCGCCAGGCTCCTCTGTCCATGGAATTCTCTAGGCAAGAGTACTAGTGGGTTGCCATCCCCTACTGCAGGGGATCTTCCCGACTCAGGGATCTAACCTGCGTCTCTTGCATCTCCAGCATTGGCAGGAGTTGATAACTCAGCTGATGAAGAATCTGTCTGCAATGTGGGAAACTCCAGTTCGATCCCTGGATTGGGAAGATCCCCTGGAGAAGGGCATGGCAACCCACTCCAGTATTCTTGCCTGGAGAATCCCATGGACAGAGGAGCCTGGTGGGCTACAGTCCATGGGGTTGCAAAGAGGAGGACGTGACTGAGCAACTAAACACATACACAGCACCACTTGGGAAGCCCATAAATGTTTCTAAGAGCAGTTGTTGCTGCTGCTGCTAAGTCGCTTCAGTCGTGTCCGACTCTGTGCAACCCCAGAGACGGCAGCCCACCAGGCTCCACAGTCCCTGGGATTCTCCAGGCAAGAACACCCACCCCACAGAGAAGGGTGTCACCTGGGTATGACTTTCTCACACATGAAGCTAATTTTCTCAACTACTTTATTTTAAACAACAACTGCTTGGGGGAAGATCCATTAGACCAGATCAGGAATTACAGGTGAAAAGCTGGAATAAAGTAGTTTTATTCAAAAAGAATCTGTGGGAAAAGGCGAGGGTGGGATGATTTAAGAGAATAGCATTGAAACATATATATTATCATACATGAAACAGATCGCCAGTCCAGGTTCGATGCATGAGACAGGGTGTTCAGGGCTGGTACACTGGGATGACCCAGAGGGATGGGATGGGATGGGGAGGACGGTGGGAGGCAGGTTCACGATGCGGGACACATGTACACCCATGGCTGATTCATGTCAGTGTATGGCAAAACCACTACAATATTGTAAAGTATTAGCCCCCAATTAAAATAAATAAATTAATTTTAAAAATTAATGATAAAACCCATCCCCACATACTAGGATTAAATGCTTTCATTTTAAAATAAAAAAAATTAACAAACAAAAAGAATGGAAAGAGCAGTAATTCTAAATATATTTATCACAATGGGTAATCTGAGAATTTAAACAGGTATTGGTATTACTAAAGTAATACATGAAATACTATAAGTAGATATATTACTGGTTCATTTACATTTCTAAGCAAAGTGTATATATTCAGGCAGATCAAATTACACTTAAAATCTTCTCAGAAAGGTAAGGGTGATTTTTCTTATATTCAGAAATACGTGGGGTAGAGGTGGAGAGGCTTGCTAGACACTGAACACAATAGACTTTTTCATCTTAGCTGTTACAGTAAATAACAGCTAACAGACCCCCCTGGTGACCCAGTGGTTAAGACTCGGTGCTTCTATTGCAAGGGCACGGGTTCAGTCCCTGGTCAGGGAACGAAGAGCCCACAAATCACACGCTGAAATAAATAAATAGCAGCTAGCATGTCTTGAATACATAGCGTGGCCAGTTCTAAATGCTTTGTCTGTGTTCATGTGTTTTAAGCTCAGAGCAACGCTGTATCCGGGGTGGTATTATTCCCTGTGTTTCTTCCCAGTTAAGATCTTAGAAGTCTAACTCCAGAGCCTTTACTTGAGACAGAGGGAAAGCAAAAGAAAGAAAGGAAGAAAAAGAGAAAGAGGAAGAGGAAGTGAGGAAGATAATTATGGGAAACATCAAACATACAGGGAAGTAGAAAGACTGGTGCAGTGCGTCCCCATGTGTCCACCCCTCAGCCGGAATAACCTCACCTCATAGCTTAGGGCCCAGCTGTCAGTCAGGTGGCATCTTCTGGCTCATCTCAACCTGTGTTCAGATTCTGGATCCTCCGCTTTCTTGCCATGGGGCAGGGTGCCTGTCCCCCGGCTTTGCTGTGCCTCGGTTTCCTCACCTGTGAAATGGGCACAAAGAACACGGCGGCTGCCTCAAGGACTTAGAATAAGCTAGCCCACGTTTAGTGCCCTGCCCCCTGTTTGACACAGAGGAGACAAAGCATTATGGGATCGATGTTCATCTTCTCGACTCTGTCAGAAGCTGCCCAGGGATATTGTGACTGAAGACCACGGATCACTGAGCAAGAGGTATTCAGTGAATGTCTGTGAGTAAGTGAAGGCAAACAGGCTTCTATCTCAGCCCAGAAGCTCCACGGGCTCAGCAGAGAAATTTCGCTGCCCAAGTTAATAGTTAGAACTACTCAAAACCTTTACAAAACATAAACTGTCTTTAAAGAGAAATTGTATGCTAATGCAAATGTCAAGGCACCTCCTGGCTCCTGGTAACAAAACAAACTGAACGGTGAATCCCTTAGATGCCTCAACACCAGGCCTTTGGATTCTCAGAACTGTCCTTTGATGGGCTGCAGCCTGCAGGATTGTTTCTAGGAAGACCGGGGCTGCTTTGTGCACGCGAAGGCGAGCAGACAGCGGAGTTCTTCTAGGGACCTCGAGGCCACTGGCGCCAAATGGAATTTTCGACCAGGCACAGGAGGCACATCACTGGGAAGATGAATGAAAAATGGTCTTTCTGTGAGCAGCTGCCTCAGGCGGAACTGGGTTCATTTCATACCCCTGCCGTCTACCAGCCTGGAAAGGCCACTTCTTTTCCAGGAGACACAGTTTGCTTGTCTGTAAAAAAGAGATGGCAACCCTGGGACTCGTTATGAGAATTAACGAAATAATATTACAAGTTTCTTCTCCTCCCCTGAGCTTTAAGCCTGCTCACTGCTGTTACCTCCTGTCTTCCTTAGTAGCAGTGTCATTCATGATACATCCACATGTTTCAGGCAAGAAAACAGCTCAGAGAGATTAAGTGCCCTCCTCAGAGTCACACAGCTTTTCCAGGGGACTTAATTTCAAGGTCTGCATGCCAACAAACCATTATGTAACTAAATGCTTGGGTATGAATTATTTAAGGGTGTGGAGTGGGCAGGAAAGCGATGAATGAAATCTTCAGTCCTGTGTACAAAATAGAGGTGCCTAAGCCAGGGGGATTGAGCTCTCTTGATTATATAATACAGAAACGGAAAGATTTCCTTTAACTACCATGTTGAGCTATTGCTAGCAATTTGAATGTTTATGTGAGTTGCAGGCAGCCAATCATCTGGGTGGCAGGTGCAGTTAGAAACATGGAATAAGAAGGGAGTTTATTTATAAAGGGCCTGATGAATCCCTAAAATGAACTTGTCAGTCAGCCCAAGAAATGTAACTGTGAAGGAACAGGAAATTAATGATCGTCCCCCCCGGCACAGACAGGCTCTCTGATACCAGGGCTATGATTTGCTGGCTGTCAGCACATTTCTCTCTCTCTCTAGCCTGGTTGGTAGTTATTTCTGTCAATAGAAACTCAGTTCAATACCTCAGAAATGTTGATCAATAAGCTCAGCACTGGCTGGTTGCAGTGAGATTTAGCATTGCCTGGAAAAGAAGGAAGGACTTGGATTCCTTTCTCTTTCTCCCGCTTCCTTTCTCCTCTTGCTCATCCCCTGCCTCTCTCCCTCCCTCTCTTTCTTCCTCTCTTCTGCAAGTGTTTATTACAGCAGCCACATCAGGCCCTGCGTTCATCTCTGAGGCTATACAAGTAAATGAGAAGAGTAAGTGTCGTGAGCAAACATCGTACTCGCGTGTCCCGTGAGATGCCTCGGCAGAGATGGATCAGGGACCCTGGAGGGTGGACAGGGTGGACAGCAGTTCAGCCCAAGTGGCACGGTGGAAGGGGAGCGTCTGGGTTCTGGAAGGTGAAGAGTGAGCTGTGCCCTGGGATGGGAATAGGGGAGCCCATCCATCAAATGAGAGGAAGGTTATAGGCACACACGCAGAGCTACAGTGATGAGAAATGGCACGCCCCTGCTCCCTCTCGCTTATTTCCGCCTTCTCTTTTTTTTCTTTTTTCCCTTTTGCTGCTCCCTTCTGAAGAATCAGCTGCTGGTGAATTTTAACACTGTCACTTTGGGGGCAAGAAAGATAACAATATGAATACCGTGTTATCCATATACCATAATATGGTGTAATGTATTATATATTTGTTCATATCAAGTGATAATTTATTAAATATCTGCACAGTACCAGTGAAATCATCAGAAGGTCTCTGAGGCAAGGAATTGTGGCTGTCTCTATCTATGCTGTTATATCTAGCGGCCTGCACATAATAGGAGTATAACGAATAGGTTGAGTTTTGAATGCATCCCATCCTTTGCATATGCCACAGCATAGTAAAAAAATAATAATAATAAATTAAAATTAAAAAACATAACTCTGACAACTCTGTGTAGTTATGGGTTTTTTCCTTTAACGAATTTATTTATTTATTTGTGACTATGCTGTGTGTCCTGTGGGCTCTCACTTGCCTGACCTGGGATCAAACCCACCCCCACCCCCGCATTAGAAAACATGGATCCTTAACCAATGGACCACCAAGGAAGTTCCCCCCTTTATTTATTTATTAGAAAAAAATATTTTTTTTGGCCACACCATATGGCAGCTTTTAAGTTATAAATCATATCCCCATTCTCCTGTTTGATACCCTGCAGAACCTTTGCTGCATATCTATAATTCAACCCCAAACCCCCACCATCACTTCCACCACCCACTGGCCCTGCTTCTTCTTCTTCTTTTTTTTAAATTTTTTTTTTAATTGGAGGAAAATTGTTTTCCAGTGTTGCATTGGTTTCTGCTGTACAACAGCTCGAATCAGCCGTGATTATCCATGTGTCTCCTCCCTCTTAAGCCTGCCTTCCCACCCCCATCCCACTCCTCCAGGTCATCACAGAGTGTGAGGCTGGACTTCCTGTGTCATATATAATAGCAGCTTCCCACCGACTATCTGTTGCACACACGATGCTGTATCTATGTCAACGCTCCTTTCTCCATCTGTCCCACCCTCCCCTCCCCCGTCTGCGTCCACCAGTCCACTCCCTACATCTGTGTCTCTATTTCCCTGAAAACAGGTTCATGGCACCATTTTTCTAGGTTCATATATACAAGTTAATATACAGTATTTTTTTCTCTCTTTCTGAGTTACTTAACTTGGTATAGCAGGCTCTAGGTCTATCCGCCTCACTACCACTGACTCAGATAGGTTCTTTTATGGCTGAGAAATAGTCCACTGTATATATGACCACATTCTCTTTGCACTCATCTACTGATGGACGTCTGGGTCTCCCCTCCATCCTGGCTGTCTCGCAGGGCCTCTGTACCTCTGCTCCCGCTGTTTCTTCCCCTTGTGACATGCTTTCCCCAGCCTTGTTCTCTCCAGCACTTTTTCATCCTGCTTCTGTTCAGAGGTCATCTCCTCAAGCCTTAGAGGTCCTTTCTCTCCCCCTGGGAATCTGTCTCAGCCCCTGCCTTCTTTTCCTTCCTTCACTTACCACTCTGACTTTATCCTGTGCATTTATGTTTATGCCAGTCTCGCCTGAAACAATGGCTGGTTCCCGATAATCCTCTGTTGAATTCATCATGTAAATTTATTTTTATGTATTTCCAAATTTAATCTTTTCAGCAATCTTATGAAATAGGCATCGCTGTCCCCACAGTCAGAGAAAGGATTTAGGACGTAATTGACAATAACACCAACAGCAGTAGCTTCTTGAGAACTTGCCCTAACCTGCGTGCTCTACCTCACTCTGCATCCTGTACTCCATTGATTATCTCCATGACTCCACGAGCCTTTTCCAGCTTTGAGTAACCCAGCACACCCCACACTCCCTAGCCCCCTTCTGTTACAGTAACTAACACTTCAGCCATTTAACTCTTTAATCCTTTTTTAATTGTGTGCAGTTTTCTCCCTAGTAGAATATAAATACCATAAGGGAAGGACCTCTTTTTTTGTCGACACCACAGTCTTTGCTACACGTAGACCAATGCTGATATGATAGATGCTCGCTATATATCGTTACATCTTTCTAAAAGAGCAAAGTCTTCCCTCTACCAAAAAAGAAAACACAGTGTGCAGAAGAGGTCAGTTCCTGCACCTGTCTGCACGCTGTCTGCACTTGAGGGCTTCACGGTCCGTGGGACTCGCCGGTGAGCTCGAGCTCCCCCTGCTTCCTCCCCACACGCTTTCTTTTCTCTCCGCTCACCCAGCAGGCCAAACAGCGGCCCTGTCTAGAATGAAACAGGCAGCGCAGGCCCGTGGGCGGAATTGCATCTTCCCCATGCGGTACATCTCTCTGACAGCACGTCTGTGGCTGGCTCCTTGCTGTCTGCGGTTGTATGTCCACCCGGATCCTTAAGAAGTAGAGACAAGAGGATAAACCCAGGAAAGAGAAACCCGCAGCTCCCCCATTATACCTGAAGAGTACCACCCAGAGCCTTCCCATTCTTTTGACATAAAGAACCCATTTTCCTGTGTATGTCTAAACTGCCAGTACAGGATAGTTAATAGACATTCAACAGATATTTGCTGAGTGAATGGATGAATGAGGGCATATGCTGCCAGATGAATGAGCAAATTATCCTGAGGCTCGGGAAAATGAAAGTGACTGTCCAAGTTTTTTCACATGAGCAGCAGAGCAGAGGACTGGAACCTCCTCTCCTGAGCTCCAGGCTCAGGAGTTTCCTCTGTGCATCACGGCCTCCTAGGTCCCCGAGCTCAGGCCCTGGATGGATAAAATCTGCCTGGCTGACTGTGAGATTCACTTTACAAGCAACTCTGTTAGCCCTGGCCCCAAGGTACTTTCTCTGCTTGTCCTCCTCCCCTCCTCCTTGCTCTGTGCTCTTCCAGATGGAGACGGGGCCATGCTGGAGACCTCCTATCCCTTGCCTCTGCCCACTGCTGGTCTCTCTCAAAAGGTGCAAGACAGACATCCCTCCTGGACACCATTGTCTACAACTCAGTATCCTCTTTCAGCACCCTTCTCCAAAACCCCTGAATCTTCATCTGAATCTTCTGTTGGCAAAACTCAAGACACACTGAATCAAACCTAGAAGTTCTGAGCTGAAGTGTTCCTTAGCTATTTAGAGATACAACTCTATTTACATCATCCCCCCATCCAGAAACGAGAAGGGCTGGCTGTCGGTTGTGACAACAGTTAGTAAACCCAACGAGACCGGCCATATCCGGGCACCTTGAAGAGCTTCCAGAGGTGTGTGTTCGTGGGTAGTTTGTAAGCAGCTGATTTCCACATCCTCAAGCTTCGTGTGCCAGAGATTCAGATTCCCTGAGTGAGCCTCTGCTTGGCCGGGTTATCAATTCCTTCACTCACCTGTAGGCCAGAGGAACGCAAAAGACTTTGACGGATGGATCTACAGGCTGTCTCCACGGTGTGTGTGTTTATGGGGAGAGTGATGTGCATTCCTCGAAGCAAAGGGAGTGCAGAAGGGCACACAGGTATTGTATAATCACATCTGAGGGCTGTCTAGCATCACCCCTGCTGCCACAAATCCAAACCAGTGAAGTGGCAATCCTTCTTTGAAGTCTTTTTTTTTTTTTCTATCACGTGTGCCTGTGGATTTGTTTATATGTGATGTTTTCTTGATTTTGGGGAAACTAGTGTTAGAAAGTTTTCCCATACACTAACTATAAACTAGAAATTATGGTTTTACATTTTCCCCTTATATCTTATTGTATGAATGGATCAAGCTGTCACTGTTGGATATTTTGATCATTCTCACTTTTAGCCCCAGTACTGATGACACTATGATGAACATCTTTGAACATCTTTCTTACTTGGTGGTTCTTTCTTCCTTTACAGTGCACTACTGTAATCACGAGGTCAGACTGTACAAACACTTCAGAAGTTTTGATAGATTTTGCCAAATTGTCCTCCATGAATGTTGACAATTTATTCCAACACAAATAGAATAGGGAGAGAATCATTTCACTTTGCCCTTGCCAGCACTGAGAATTATCATTTGACAAAAATATCTACCGATTTGACTGGTGAGAACCACTACCTTCTTGTCAAACAAATGTAAGTTAAGACATAGATGAGCTTCAGGAGAATCGTTGCTCTTCAGCCTCTGAGTTGTATGACTCTTTGTGACCCCGTGGACTGTAGCACGCCAGGCTCCTCTGTCCTCCACTAACTCCTGGAGTTTGCTCAAACCCATATCCATGTCAGATTCATTCAGGAGAATAGTTGGCATTTAAAGTTTTCATTTCTTCAACCCCATTTTCTTTGAAACCAATTACAATTTAACCTTGTGACGCGTGGTGCAAGTTCAATTCTAATGACATAATTTAGGCCATATTTTCCTCTTCCTCTTCCTCTTCTTTTTCCCTCCTCTTTCTTTCTCCAGTTCTCACTTATTTTTTTAAATAAAAGGTCTATTTATTTTTTGAGTAAGTATATACATGCACACAATTCAAAATTCCAAAGATATGAAAAGGTGTAAGTCTCTCTTCATCTATACACCCAACTTCCACACACTCCTCTCATCCCAAATTGACTTCCCCTTCTGGCTTCTCCTCCCCTTCCAACTTTCCATAGACCTTTTTGCCCTGTCTTCTCAGTTCTTCAAGATTGCTGTCTTTTTGGAGGGCAGTAGAATATGACTTGGGGGCTTCCCAGGTGGCTCAGTGGTAAAAAAAAAAAATCCACCTGCCAATGCAGAAGACACAGATTCAATTCCCAGATTGAGAAGATCCTCTGGAGGAGGAAATGGCAGCCCACTCCAGTGTTCTTGCCTGGAAAATCCCATGGACAGAAGAGACTGGCAGGCTACAGTCCGTGGGTCGCAAAAGAGTCGGACACAACTTAGCAACTAACAACAATAATAACAGACCATGACTGCATCTTATCTATACTTCTGACTCTTCAAATCAGAGGAGAGGGTGTAGCCCGTGCTCAGCAAGTATCTTTGTAATGGAGGGTAGATGAAGTGGATAGATGGACGGATGGATGGATGAAATGATAGACGTTTGCTTGTTTTGTTGATCCTAAAGAAATTAGAAATCGTTGTTTCAGGCTTTGCATAGCTAACAGTCTTGTAATTACAGATGATCAGCAGGCAATTACCTAGTGATTTCCGCCACGTAGAAACCCATTCATTAAACAGTGCCACAGATAACCTTGATGCTTCAAAGCAGCAATGGTTCTTTTCAGTAGCTGAATTAGCTAGTGTTTAATTACCATCACTCATTGTCCACTACTGTATTTTTTTATAAGTAGCCAATAGACTGGACACAGTCTTTTCTTGCCCAGAATTTACATTTTATAAAGTCATTGTAGGCTGGTGGAAGTGCTTTGCATTCTGCAGAAGCTAAGCCTCTTGAAAAAATGGGATTTTCTTCTAGCCTTCTAACCACCATGCCAGGGACAGCAGGCCCCCTGGTGCTAAGAAAGATGGTAAGAGGGACAGTAGCTAGACTCATGTTGGTGCTGGGAAGCAAGCGGTGCTATAGGTGGTTTATCTCATTTTGTTTTCATCTATGTCCTGAGAGGGAGGTCCTATCATCTCCTTCTGATCAGTAAGGAAGCTGAGCTTAGGGAGGCCAACTGATTCTCTTGAGGTCACACAGTGAGGCTTCCAGACAGAGCTGAGACTCCAGCTCTCAGTTCTCTCACTGGCATCCCGAATTCCCACCTTTCTTTTGTTCCTTTGTTCCAACAATGCTCGGAATGTTACCTCCCCCCTGCAGCTATGTTATAAGATAGATTTCCCTACGTTATGGGGTAGAATTGCATTCTCCAGGCTTCCTTTCTCTTGATGGGCATATGGCCTCCTCCACTGCCCGCACACATTACACACTCCTCCTCCTCCAACCACACCCAGGGCTCAGCTCAAAACCTCTCTCCTCCGGGAAGCCCTCCCTGACACTGCAAGCCATGGATGCCGCCCAGAAATGGAGGGATCTGATTTTAAGCCGGGTGTTCTGTCTCATAGAGGCTCAGTTCACCTGTTAAATGAAAACAGCAACTCAAGGACCACAGTGATGGTCCAGTAAGGTGATGTGTGTGACATCACTCTGTGAATGACACAGCGCTGCCTACAGGCAAGGGACCATTCAAACAATGAACCCTGTGCTTGCTGATGCTAATTTGGCAGTTCTGCCCTTAGTTCCTTTCCCAGAGTGTTTGTAGGGCCCCTCCACGGAAATGAGAGGTCTTTGAAGACAAGGATCATCTCTCCCAGCACCAGCCAGGTGGTACACAGTGGGGCTCAGCCGTGTGGCCTGGATGAGGGATGAGGGCAGGGCAGGGGCGGGCCCTGCTGAGCTGTGGGCCGGAGACCTGTGCCTCCTGGACTTCTCCTGGGAATCTTTCCAGCCCTGGTTCTTAGGTGGAGGAGCCCCTCCACCGGCCTAGAGAATCGGGAAACATCCCCCCAGCTCTGTTGAAACACAGGGCACCTGGGAGCCCCCCGCCCTCTTCCTCAGGGGGCTCAAGTGACTTCTGAAGGCGTGTTAAGTCCAGCCCTCTCTTCACAGATGGGGAAACTGAGGTCCAAAGAGTGGAAGGAGCTTTCCCATGATCCGAGTCAGAATGCAACAGAACCCACTGGGAATCTAAGTCTCCAGAGTCTTTGTGTGTGTGTGTGTGTCTCTGTGTGTGTGTTTATTACTATTATTTTTGCTTTTTATTTTGAAATTTTATTTTTATACAATTTTGAAAGATTACTTTCCATTTACAGTTATTACAAAATGTTGGCTGTATTCCCCATGTTGTATAATATACCCTTGGGCCTATCTGACCCCCAGTAGTCTGTGCCTCCCACTCCCCCAACCCTGTAATATCCCCACTGCTACTAGTAACCACGTGTGTGTTCTCTGTATCTGTGGGCTTGTCTCTTCTTCCGTATGATTGGCACTTATATGTGGATTCTGAAAGGTACAATGAGCTGCTACTGCCGCTGCTGCTGAGTCGCTTCAGTCGTGTCGACTCTGTGCGACCCCATAGACAGCAGCCCACCAGGTACCCCCATCCCTGGGATCCTCCAGGCAAGAACACTGGAGTGGGCTGCCATCTCCTCCTCCAGTGCGTGAACGTGGAAAGTGGAGGTGAAGTCCAGTGCTCTTTCACCTCTTGGCCGTTGTGCTCAGGAAGCTTTAAGGGACTTGCCAGGACTGTGTAGTTCTCAGGGTGCCCCTGTGATATTTCCCACAGGGCTGAGCCCATTCACTTACTGGGACCTCTATGAGCTCCTCCCTGTCCTTGTGCTTGCCACATGGAACCCCCATATCCAGAGGCCCAGAGGACACAGAGCTGTGACCATCCACGGTCAGGAGGTGATCAGGGCATGAGGGCTCATCCTGGAAGCCACCTGGGAGGACAGGTGTGCCGAGGGATATAAGGGCTGGAGGCTGCTTTGTGAAAGTGAGGTCTCGGGACACCACGACCTTTTCAGTGGCTCCGGATTACAAGGAATCTTTCTGTTTTAGTGATTAACACCTGTGTTGAAGAATGATTGACATGAAAAAAAAAAAAAAAAAAACCAACCCAGGCCCCTTTTTAATGTATACAATTTGATGAGTTTGCACATATGCACATACTCAAGAAACCATCACTCCATTAAAGATAGTAAACATATCCATCACCTCCAAAAACTTCCTCCTGACCTTCTGGTTGGTTTGTTGGTTGACCAATTTGTGGTAAGCATACTTTAACCAGAGGTCTGACATCTTTTTTAAAGATGTTTATTTCCTTGGCTGCGCTGGGTCTTAGTCGTGGCCAGATCTTTAATCTTTGTTGTAGTTTGTGGGATCTAGTTCTCTGACCAGGGATTAAATCTGGGTCTCCTGCATTGGAAGTGCAGAATCTTAGCCACTGGACCACCAGGGAAGTCCCAGAGATCCACCTTGTTAACAAATGTCTTAACTGCGCATTTGCTTCTCCTTAATGATGGGTGCTGTGTAGTACAATGGATCTCTAGAACTCAGTCATGTGGCATAACTGAAAATTTATACCCATAGAACAATAGCACGTGTCATGGGGTCATAGTGGGCAGAGGTTTTCACATTGGTCTTCATTTCTGTCTTCTCATTTCTTCCCCAAACTGTGTTACTTTAATCCCACAAGAGGAGCCATCAAGAAGATGGGGCCTTCAGCTCTCTTGAAAGCTCAGATTCATTTAAGGACCAATTTACCAGGAAATTGGCTCAGTGACTTTCATTCTCTCATTAATTCCTCAGTGAGTTTGCTCATGTTTGTTTATACATCTATCCATTTATTTAAATATTCAGTAAGTGTGTGTCAGTTCAGTTCAGTTGCTCAGTCATGTCCAACTCTTTGCAGCCCCATGGACTGCAGCACGCCAGGCTTCCCTGTCCATCACCAACTCCCAGAGCTTACTCAAACCCATGTCCATCAAGTCGGTGATGCCATCCAACCTCTCATCCTCTGTTGTCCCCCTCTACTCCTGCCTTCAGTCTTTCACAGCATCAGGGTCTCTTCAAATGAGTCAGTTCTTCGCATCAGGTGGCCAAATTATTGGAGTTTCAGCTTCAGCATCAGTCCTTCCAATGAATATTCAGGACTGATTCAGTATGTGTCACCCTCTATTAAATGTCATTGTATTAGGCATGGAGCTACAGAGATCCCTGTCTTTAGAAACTCACAGTCTAGTGGGAAAAATAAAACTTGGCTCTTCTCCTCCCTTTCCCTCTCTCTTCAATCTCTCCTTTCCTTCCTCCTTCCTTTTCTGCTCAAACATCCACCATATCCTTCTCAAAGCAAGTCCTGGGCTTTCCACTGCGTCACTCTCAGAGAAGATGAGCCATAGACACTTAGCTCACGGAATGAGTTAAAACTGAATCTCTGTACCCCTGTTAGTTTCTTAAAACTCTGTACAATGGATTTGCACAGCCTTCTCTTGCAGAATGGCTGTGAATACTACGTGAGATAGGCATCCCTGGCAGCTCAGACAGTAAAAAATCTGCCTGCAATGCAGGAGACCCAGGTTTGATCTCTGGATCTGGAAAAGGGCATGGCAACCCACTCCAGTATTCTGGCCTAGCGGATTCCATGGACAGAGGAGCCTGGTGGGTTATAGACCGTGTAGTCGCAACGAGTGAGACATGACTGAGCAATTAACACATACTTGCATGAGAGAATGCAGGCAGAGGACTCAGTGTCTTGGTTATCACTCTGTGGTTAGTAAAACTGACACTCGGTATTCAGTGAGGCCATGAAGAATGTACTTAGTTTGGTTTGAATGAAAGAGAAGAATCTTCAAAGACAATTGTCCGCAGAGTGTCTAACCTGCCCTGGCTAAGAAGAAGCTCTTGAGGTTGGGAAAGAAAGTTGCTGCCTGCCCCTATTCCTCCAAACACTTGCCAGAAGCTTCTCCCCATATCAAAGCAATAGTTGGTGAGTCTCAGGCTCTGAGATCCACTACAGCTACTGGCTGGGTCTTGAAAGGGAGGCAGGGGCTCATTCACTCCCACCCCTGAGCTGGCCCAGGGAACCACATGCCAACTTGTGGCAGAGGCTCGGCCAGCAGCCAGAAGCAGAGGCCCTGGCACTGTGGGCTTGGGGCAGGCAGGAGAGAAGCCCCCAGGGCCCAGCTCAGCCGCGCAGCTGGTTGGCAGCTGTCTGCAGAGCAGGCCAGAGTCACCGTTATCGCCCCATACTCCCTGTGTTCAACATCACCCAGGGAGCCCTGCAGACTGGCGGCTGGAACTTCCAGGATCAGAGGAGGAGGAGATGGAATGTACAAGGCAAGGAAAAGGGGTGAGGACTGGGGAAACAACACCCCGTTCCTAAAGCATTTTGTTCCCTGATTCCGACTTGGGTGGAATTTCAGGAAGCACAGTGTTCAATGGGTGGCATTGGTGCCACCTTGCGGGGAGAATATGGACTTTGGAGCACAGTTGGATTCCTAGTTGTCTCATCTTTCGAATGAGGTGGTAAGACCTGCCTTATGGGGTTAAATTTCAGATGGTCTATAATATACTCATGGGCTTCCCTGGTGGCTCAGTAGTAAAGAATCCGCCTGCCAATGCAGGAGATTGAGGTTCAATCCCTAGGTGGGAATGATACCTTGGAGAAGGAAATGGCAACCCACTCCAGGATTCTTGCTTGGGAAATTCCATGGACAGAAGAGCATGGTGGGGTACAGTCCAGTTCAGTTCAGTCACTCAGTCCTGTCCGACTCTTTGCGACCCCATGAACTGCAGCACGCCAGGCCTCCCTGTCCATCACCAGCTCCCGGAGTTTACCCAAACTCATGTCCATTGAGTTGGTGATGCCATCCAGCCATCTCTTCCTCTGTTGTCCCCTTTTCCTCCCACCTTCAATCTTTCCCAGCATTGGGGTCTTTTCAAATGAGTCAGCTCTTCTCATGAGGTGGCCAAAGTATTGGAGTTTCAGCTTCAACATCAGTCCTTCCAGTGAACACTCAGGACTGATCTCCCCTAGCATAGACTGGTTGGATTCCTTGTAGTCTGGGGGACTTTCAAAAGTCTTCTCCAATAGCACAGGTCAAAAGCATCAGTTCTTTGGTGCTCAGCTTTCTTTATAGTCCAGTTCTCACATCCATACATGACTACTGGAAAAACCATAGCCTTGTCTAGACAAATCTTTGTTGGCACAGTCATGGCTGCAGTTCGTGGGGTCCCCAAAAGTGCCAGAGACGGATTAGCGACTGAAGAACAGCATGACATACAGACAGCACGGCCTGCTGGGCGCCGCCGTCTCTCGTCCTGCCCACCCCTCACCTTCACCAACGGGCTTGCTGTCATTTCCCCAGCGCTTCTCTCTTCCGTAGCTTAGCTGCTCTGATTATGCTGTCCTCTGACACCTGTCTGCCTTCCCATTTCTTCTGCCTTTCCTCCCCCTCACCTTCATCCTTGTCTCTCCCTCTTCCTTCAAGAGTCAGCATATTGCTGCCTCCTCCAAGAATCCTTCCCCAACCAGCCCAGGAAGAAGTCGTTGCTTGAATCTCCTCTTGGGATCTCATGCAGTTTTATGCATCTATGTTGTAGGCATTCACTCGGCTTTATAGACCGTGTTGCCTCTGGCCGCAGCTATGAACTTGAGGGTGGGGCTTTATCTGGGCACCTCCGAGGGCTGAATATCTAGCAGATGGCCTGGTACCTCGTCGGTGCTCAGGGATGGGACCGTGGACCCTGCTACGGTGCACTCAGCAGCTCTAAGTGTGAGTGACTGCGAAAGTCACTCACCCCGGGAAGTATAGAAGGAGGGCGTTGAGGGGCAGCACTTGCATCTCTGCGCAGAGTGTACTGCCTCGTTCATTTCACCCAGTCTCCCAGGCACTGAGGGAACACTGTCGCTGGTCAGTCGCTAAGTCATGTCCAACTCTTTGCGACCCCATGGACTTTATCATGCCAGGCTTCTTTGTCTTTCACTATCTCCCAGAGTTTGCTCGAGCTCACGTCCATTGAGTTGATGATGGCGTCCAACCATCTTATCCTCTGTCACCCAACATCACGATGAGCATTTACAGAAAAGAAAACCGAAGTTCAGAAAGGGAGGTTTGTGGGGGGTTGGTGAGCACATACCCTTAAGAGTTTAAAATTTTCTTTTTCTAAAACCAGCGTCTGTCCGCTTCTCCCCACACCACATATGCCCTTCCGGGAAGGGATGATTTTGGTGTGATCGTAGCTGAATCTTAATTTCCTGTCTCTTCTTATCTGCACCCAAGCTTTTGGTTATATTTACAGATGGACAGATACTCAGAGAAGCTGTCTCTCTCAAAGTCCAGACTGAGGCTCTCAACCCGAAGTCTTTGCTGGTTTGAAATTCCCTAATAATACATTTTCACTCTTACCGACTTCTTAACTGAAATTTGGCATTTTCTTCTATTGTGGACATGGGTGTGTTAATACCACCTGTGACTTTTTTGCCAACAGAAATCACGTAGTTTTATATCATCCTTCGTTTGTTGTTTCATTTATTCCCAATGTCTTAAAATCTAGTTATTCTCTTCACTGCTTCCCATTTGCAGTTGTTATTACATCTTTTATTAGATTTTTTTATTTAACGTGTCAATAAAGAAGCATATATATTATTATATGCCTGTTAGCTTTTTTAAAAATGTTGTGATAAATGGCTTCTTATGTTATGCTTTTTGCATTTGATCTTATGCGTTTAAAAACATTATTCGAAGATGGCCCATATGCTTCTCTAGACTGACAAAAGATTTATAGTTTGGGTTAAGAACGCTAGTTTTCCCAGCTTGAGTAACTTGCAGGGTTTCAGCCTGAGAAGCAGGCTTCTGTTAGTGAGAATCACAAAAATAAAGGATCTGTGAAGTGGTTTACCTGCGTTCACGTCCATTCACTCACTCGTTCATTCATCTGTCCAATAAAAATCAGGGTGGGTATCTGTACCGTGTTCCAGGCACTGGACTGCAGGGAGCATGACTGAGACCCTCCCTTCGTGGCGCTTCTGTTCCCTCCTGCCATCCTCATGTAACCCAGGAGTTAGGGGTTGTTATCTGTGATCTGTTCATAGGGAACTGAGGCTCGGAGAGGAGGCGTGCACCGTTTCTCAGTTGATAAGTGTCAAGGTCTGGGCGTCAGCCCAGGGCTTCTTCCCGGTAGCACAGTTACAATTATTTCTAATTTTCATGCTGGCTGTATAAGTCCCTTGATGTCCTTCGATACAAAACGAGGGAAATACTGGCTACATCCACACAGTGGAAATCGTACCTATTCTCTCACCTGCCTCCCCCATCCTTACATTTCCACCCTCTCCTTCTTGAAAGGTCACATAAGGTTACCAGAAATCCTGAGCTGGAGTGACCCTTAGCGCTCATCCTATCATTGTATAAATGTGAAGCAGAGACCCAGAGAGGGTAGAGGGTCGCTTGGGGACACACAGCAATACAAGGCTGAGCTAGACCCACACCGTTTATTCTCTGATGGGAGGCTTTCCCCGACCCCTCTCAGGCAAGCCCCTCTGCCACCTCCAATCACCAGAGTCCTCCCCGCCCCATCTCTAGGCAACAGGGTTTCAGGAGAACACAGCTCCCTGCCTCCTCTGGAGCCCACCTCAGTGAGCTGTCCTCTGAGATCAAGCCTCAACATTGTCACTGAACCTTTTTGGTTTCTTTTGAATATAATGACAGCCTTTGCAAGGGGTGGGAGAAAGGGAGTGAGGCTGAATGCGGAGGAGGCTTTCTAAGACTGAGCGGGTCAGCTCAAGTACAGGGAGGAGGCGCTGGCTTTTCGGCAAAGAAGGATCGCCTCAGAGATCAGATGGACTCTGAAGTCAGTGTGTGTGTTAGAGGGGGTGGGCAGGGGAATCACCCATTATCCTGGATCCCTGGGGGAAAGCCCAGGAATGACAGAACTTCTCCAGGCTGCTAGCTGCTGTTGCTTCAGAGGCAGACACTCTCCAGGGACATCTGCTTCCCCAGACACCCAACTTCCACCCCCAACTCCCTGGGTTAAATGAACCTGTCTGCCGTATGGTCTCATAGTATCCTATATTTTTTTGCATCTATCATAATTTTTAATTATGATATAGACATGTAATGAATGTAGTTATAGATATAGTTGGATCTCCCTGGTGGCTCAGACAGCAAAGAATCTGCCTGCAGTGCAAGAGACCCAGGTTTAATCCCTGGATCGGGAAGATCCCCTGGAGAAGAGAGTAGCTACCCACTCCAGTATTCTTGCCTGGAGAATTCTTCCCTGGAGAATTCCATGGACAGACGAGCCTGGTGGGCTACCGTCCATGGAGTCGCTACTTCTGCTTCCTCAACTACGTGAAAGCCTTTGACTTTGTGAATCATAATAAAGTGTGGAAAATTCTAAAAGAGATGGGAGTACCAGACCACCTGACTTGCCTCTTGAAAAATCTGTATGCAGGTCAAGAAGCAACAGTTAGAACTGCACATGGAACAACAGACTGAAAATTGGGAAAGGAGTATGACAAGGCCGTGGGCTCTGGTGGCTCAGATGGTAAAGAAACTGCCTATGATGCGGGAAACTTGGGTTGGGAAGATCCCCTGGAGGAGGGCATGTCAACCCACTCCAGTATTCTTGCCTGGAGAATCCTCAGGGACAGAGGAAGGAGCCTGATGGGCTACAGTCCACGGGGTCACAAAGAGTCAGACACAACTGAGCTCACGTGACAAGGCTGAATATTGGCACCTTGTTTATCTAACCTATATGCAGGGTACATCACGAGAAATGCTGGGCTGGATGAATCATAAGTTGGAATCAAGATTGTTGGGAGAAATATCAACAACTTCAGATATGTAGATGATACCACTCCAATGGCAGAAAGTGAGGAGAGCATCTTGATGAAAGTGAAACAGAAGAGTGAAAAAGCTGGCTTAAAACTCAACATTTAGAAAACTTAAGATCATGGAATCCAATCCCATCACTTTATGGTAAATAGATGGGGAAACAGTGGAAACAGTGACAAACTTTATTTTCTTGGGCTCCAAAATCACTGAGGACGGTGACTGCAGCCATAACATTTAAAGCCTCTTGCTCCTTGAGGGGAAAACTATGACAAACCTAGTTGAGTTCAATTCAGTCGCTCAGTGTGTCCGACTCTTTGTGACCCCATGAATCGCAGCACACCAGGCCTTCCTGTCCATCACCAACTCCGAGTTCACTCAGACTCACGTCCATTGAGTCAGTGATGCCATCCAGCCATCTCATCCTCTGTCGTCCCCTTCTCCTCCTGACCCCAATCCTTCCCAGCATCAGGGTCTTTTCCAATGAGTCAACCCTTTGCATGAGGTGGCCAAAATATTGGAGCTTCAGCTTTAGCATCATTACTTCCAATGAACACCCAGGACTGGTCTCCTTTAGGATGGACTGGTTGGATCTCCTTGCAGTCCAAGGGACTCTCAAGAGTCTTCTCCAACACCACAGTTCAAAAGCATCAATTCTTTGGCACTCAGCTTTCTTCATAGTCCAACTCTCACATCCATACATGACCACTGGAAAAACCATAGCCTTGACTAGATGGACCTTTGTTGAAGGTGAAGTCGCTCAGTCGTGTCCGACTCTTTGCGACCCCATGGACTGAAGCCCACCAGGCTCCTCAGTCCATGGAATTTTCCAGGCAAGAGTACTGGAGTGGGTTGCCATTTCCTTCTCCAGAGGATCTTCCCAACCCAGGGATCGAACCCAGGTCTCCCGCACTGCAGGCAGACACTTTAACCTCTTTTTAATATGCTATCTAGGTTGGTCATAACTTACCTTCCAAGGAGTAAGCGTCTTTTAATTTCATGGCTGCAGTCACCATCTGCAGTAATTTTGGAGCCCCCCAAAAATAGTCTGACACTGTTTCCACTGGTTCCCCATCTATTTCCCATGAAGTGAGGGGACCAGATGCCATGATCTTCATTTTCTGAATGTTGAGCTTTAAGCCAACTTTTTCACTCTCCTCTTTCACTTTCATCAAGAGGCTTTTTAATTCCTCTTCACTTTCTGCCATAATGGTGGTGTCATCTGCATATCTGAGGTTTACTGATATTTCTCCTGGCAATCTTGATTCCAGCTTGTGCTTCTTCCAGCCCAGCATTTCTCATGATATACTCTGCATGTAAGTTAAATAGCAGGGTGACAATATACAGCCTTGAAATACTCCTTTTCCTATTTGGAACCAGTCTGTTGTTCCATGTCGAGTTCTAACTGTTGCTTCCTGACCTGCATATAGGTTTCTCAAGAGGCAGGTCGGATGGTCTGGTATTCCCATCTCTTTCAGAATTTTCCAAATTGACAACCTAGACAGCGTATTAAAAAGCAAAGACATTATTTTGCTGGCAAAGTTCTATATAGCAAGCTATGCTTTTTCCAGCAGTCACGTATGGATGTGAGAGTTGGACCATAAAGAAAGCTGAGCACCAAAGAATTGACACTATTGAATCATGGTGCTGGAGAAGACTCTTGACAGTCCCTTGGACTGCAAGGAAGTTAAGCCAGTGTATCTGAAAGGAAATCAACCCTGAATATTCATTGGAAAGACTGATGCTGAAGCTGAAGCTACAATACTTGGATCCCCTGATGCAAAGAGCCAATTCATTGGAAAAGACCCTGATGCTTTTCCTGATGGGAAAGATTGAAGGCAAAAGGAGAAGAGGGTGGCAGAGTATGAGATGTTTAGTTAGCATCACTGACTCAATGGGCATGAATTTGAGCAAACTCCAGGAGATAGTGAAGAACAGGGAGGCCTGTTGTGCTTCTGTCCATGGTGTCACAAAGAGTTGGACACGACTTAGCAACTGAACAGCAATAGGGATAACTATATACAGGCATAGAGACAGGGGCTTGCAGGCCTATGAACTGAGCTATAAGTTCTAGGAGAGCAAAGCCTGTGTGTTTTTGCTCTTTTCTGAAGGCTTAACCTCCAGCCCCTGTGGTGGTAAGTGCTGGCTAAACATCTTTGAAATGAACAAATGCATTTCCAAGATACAGCAGCCCCTTATCAAGGCGTCTGTTTGAGCCTGACTATGGTGAGGGGCTTCTATATCTTCTATCTCATTAGTCCTGACCATGTCCCTGTAAGCTGAATTTCATTGTCCCCATTTCACAGAGGGGCAACGGATACTCACAATCATTTTCTCTTTGTCCCCAAACATAGAGACAATGGGCAGCCTCGTCCATCTCTTCTTCTCTTCCTCCTCCCCCTCACTTTTTCGGTGAACAGCCATTGTTGTGACCGTCACCATGATAAAACAGCCCTCCCCAGGAAGCCTGACTCCTCCACCGCCATCCCAGAAAGTGGCCATCCCCGCTCAGGTTGCGTGCCTGCCGTGGCCAGCAGGAGCAAGCCCTCAAGAGACAGCGTTTCCATGGCTCAAAGGCTCTGATTTTCAAAAAGCCCAATCTGCTTCCCTGTGCCAGCCCACCCCTGCCTAGAAGCCTCGTGCCACCTAACCTTCATAAAGCCATCGCCGTGTGCCAGCCACTGTCCTGACACTGTCCTTAACACAGTTGGCATCTGGTCTCAAAACAGCCCTAATCCTCAGAACAGGAACTTGGCTCCATCTTCTAGGAAGCAAGGATGATCCTATCATTTACATCACTGTGTTTTCCTGAGGATGAAGAAGGCTGCCACATGTCCTGCTAGAAACATTTCCTGGCATATTGAGTGTTCAGTAATCACGAACTATTATTACCGTTGCTGTTGTTGCCATCATAATTTACCTAAAAATCACAGTCTGTGTTATCAGTCTAAATAAGTGGGATCTGGTTCTAGAGCCCTTTGGCGGATGCCCGTAGCTCCCAGGATGACGTGCAGGACCACCAGGGCCTGGCGCGCACACAGCCTTGTCTCCCAGCAGCCTCTGCTGCCCCCTCCTTTGCTGTACCTCACCTCCTCCTCGATAGTCAACTTCCCTACATTATTTGAAGTTCCCCCAACCAGGATATACCCTCTGCTACCGCTAGGCCTTCACATACTCTGTTTCTTGTGCCTGAAACACCCTTATCTCATACCACCCTCCTTCATGTGGTTAGTTTCTGCTCAGCCCTTTTGTCTCAGCTTCAATATTACCTCCTCCAAAAAGCCTTGCCTGGCTGCTCACTAGCAAGCTCTGGGTGGGTGGAATAACTTCCTTTATAGCCCTAAGGCCCCAGTTATGTTGCAGGGTTTACTTTTTGGGTTGTTTTTCTCTTCCTCCCCTGCACTGCTATGTCATACCTATTCCTGTATTTTCCCAGGAGGCAGCCCAGGGCCAAATTAGACATCAACAAAAATATTTGAGTAAACCGACACTGTGAGGCCCCAAGTCCTCCTTTTCCCTCCTGCACTGAGCTCCTTACATTCTCAAGTTGCAGTCCTTGCAATTGCAGGAAATCAGATGATGCTACTTCTGCCAGCCATCGGATACCTTCTGTGTGTAAGACATTTTGCATATATCGTCTAACTTATTTTCTGTGCTAACTCTGCCAGCCAGGTGTTAATATCTCCATTTTTCAGATAGCAAAATGGAGGCTCAGGGTTTATGGGACTCACCCAGGGTCCCATGGTGACTGAAGCTGGGAGACAAGCCTGCCTCGTGTCTGTGTTCCACAGCTGCTCCTGAACCCCAAGGCAGGGCACGTGAGGGATGGGGAGGAGGGAAGCTGATTCCTGACAAGCCCTGTCCCCAGCTCCTCCCTCCCTCTCTGGGAGCTCAGGAAACAGGCAGCCTGTTGCCATCAGAGAAGGATTGGCCTGCACCCGTTGGGGGCTCATCACTGCCTGGGCCCGGAGTCATCCATTCACACCTCTCTGAGTGACACAGACCTTTCCTGGTGCTTATTAACAGGGGGCTGCGTCAGCATCTGTTCCCAGCCACCCTGCCTAATGCTCTCCCTGTGCTGGGCTCAGCCAGCTCGGGCAAATGGAATCCAAATGCCGCTTCACAATCATGCAACCCGCTCGGGAGGGGATAGCAGCCTCACTCAACCTGGCAGGGCTTGGGTGACTGTTTTGAAACCAGTATTATCAGGGAAAAAAAAAGAAAAATTAGATTGTTAGAACTGGAGAGATGCTTCAGGCCATCTTAGTGGCTGGAATTAGTAGGTGACAGAAGAGAGGCAGAGTGATACCAAAGGAAAGGCATAATAAATAGAGGTCACAGAAGGTAAATTCATAGACTGGTAATTTCATAAATAGATATTATGCATTTGTCAATATTGCTAACAACTGTTGAATCCAAAAAGTATGGATGTTCATTATATTATTCTTTCACTAACTTTAAAGATTCATCTGATAAAATGCTGAAAAAATTAAAACTAAGGACAACATAGGGGGTTGTAAAAGCGTTTGTTGTTTTTTAGTCATTCAGCTGTGTCCAGTTCTTTGGGACTTCATGGACTGTAACCCACCATGCTCCTCAGTACCATGGGATTTTCTAGGTGAGAACTCTGGAGTGAGTTGCCATTTCCTCTCCCAGGGGGTCTTCCCAACCCAGGGATCGAACCTGCATCTCTGTGTCTCCTGCATGGCAGGAGGATTATTTTACTGCTGAGCCACCAGTTGTAACAGCATTACATATAAATAAAATTAAGTATTCAATTCAAAAAATAATAATAGTGATCATCTCAGTACCAGGCATACAGTAGGTGCTCAAATATTTTTTGAATGAATGAACAGTAAATAGATTTGTATTGGATTTTAGAGTTTAGGAAACATAGTCCTCTGCATGCCTCTCATTGCATCATTCCCACAATAATCCTACATGGTTGGGAGCTGGAAAGATGCTGTTCCCATTTTACAGATGAGAAGAGTGAGGTTCAGAAGAAACTTCATATAGGAGAAGGAATGTGGGTTCTGGAGTTGGACATAGCTTGGTTCAAACCCTGACTCCAACTGACCTGCAGGTTTTCCCACATGAAACAAGAGTTGGTGGTTCAGCCTACTGTGTCTTTTTGTAAATACAGTTTTATTGAAACATAGCCATGCTCATTCACTGCATTTTGCATATCATCATTACATATTTTCTATGGCTGATTGTGCACTATAAAAGCAGAATTGAGTAGTTGGAACAGAGGCCATATGGCTTGTAAAGCCTAAGATGTTGACTGTGGATTTCTGTATGGAGAAGTTTGCCAACCTCTGTTCTGCCCGGGGTGTGTTAGGTACTTAATTATTGTTGGTCTTTTCTCCTCTTAAATGACGGAGAAATGGCTTCACCATGTCCTTTTTCTGAGCTTCACGGGCTTTGTAAATACCACAGTGTAACATGCAGAGCCTGGAGCTGGGAGGGCTGGTATGGTGTTAGTAGCGCTGGAGTTAAGACCAAAGGCTGGGATTATAGTCTTGGCTCTGTCCCGCTGTCCTCAGCTTGAGGACGTGTCTCCGAGCTGTGAGCTGTGGGTTGAGTAGTGTCCCCCAAAGCTCTTGCCCACCCAGAACCTCAGAATGTGAACTTTTCTGGAGATAGAGTCTTTGCAGATTTAATTAAGATAAGGTCATAATAGATTAGTGTGTGCACTCACAGCATGCAAAGTCACTTTATTCATGGGCAGCTCTTTGCAACCCTATGAACTATAGCCCGTCAGGCTCCTCTGTCCATGGCATTCTCCAAGCCAGAATACTGGAGTGGGTTGCCATGCCCTCCTCCAGAGGATCTTCCCGACCCAGAAGTCAAACCCGCATCTTTTGTGTCTCCTGCATTCGCAGGCGGTTTCTTTACCATTAGTGCCACCAGAGTGGACATGAATTCCAGGGGATGGTGTCATTGTGAGGAGAGGAAAAGACACAGGCATGAGGAGGAGGCCAAGTGACAGTGGAGGCAGAGATGAGAGTGGTGCAGGTACAAGCCAAGGAATGCCAAGGGTTGCCAGGAGCTCCGAAGAGGCAAGAGGGGTCTCCCCGAGAGCCTGTGGAGGAAGTGTGGCCCTGCTGACACCTTCATGTTGGAAACCCAATCTCCGGAACTATGACAGCATACCTTTCTGCTGTTGTAGGTCACCTGTTTTGCAGTACTTCCTACGGCTGCTCTAGGAAACCAAAACACTGGTGTTTTCCCCTTTTCTTCCAGTCCGGATGGAGGCTACGGTGGCATGTACACCGGTCAGCGGGCAGCGCTGGGAGGTGTGCAGGGGCGGCTCAGCCTCTGCCCTTCCAGTTCTTCCTCCTGTAAGACCCAGAGGGGTGGGTACAGATTTCTACCAGCTTTGCTGTTAGGAGAGCTCTGACTTGCCCAAGGGCACAGAACAAGTTGGACAAGCTAGCCGTGACCTGGAGAAAGCTCAGGACCTGACGTCAGGCAGATGCGCACACAGACCCTGACCTCACCGCCTCACCTCCATGTGACCCAGGACAAGTCCCGCCTCTCCCCAATAGCTGGTTTCTAGGGCCGCACAGGCAGAGTAAAATGTATACATTTGGGCTCTGGAGTCAGTGCCGAAAGAACCTAGCATCGTGCTCAGGAAATGATAGTGGAGGGAGATGATTTGTGAGATGCTGGCGATTTCTGGCAAAGCCGGGACTCTCCCTAGTTGCCCCTGTCACCGCAGTCCACCTCCACCTCCAGGGCTAAACGCTCCATCCCTCTATTCCCTGCTAGTGGGGCAGCTTCCTCCATCAGACCCCAGACCCTGCACTCAGCATCTGGGATGAGGAGTTGGGTCCTGACTTAGGAAAATGCCATCGTCGGCCCCGGCTCCCTCTGTCACTTGTGCCCAGATACTTCATTTTCCCAGCCTGACATGATTGCTGTTCTCAACTCAGTAACAGCCCCTGTGTCAGGGCTTTGTGTTTTAAATAATGTTCCCTGGGTGTAACTGATGTTTATGCAGAATCAATCCTTTCAGAAGCGAACAGCCTCCTTACTTTTATAGCCTGAGCTGTCGCCAGGTTCCACTGGAAGGTGACAATTTTCGCTGGTTTTTCTCATCTCTCCCTTTGCTTCTCTGGGTCCTTCTGTCCCTGCTCTCCGTGTCTCTGTGTGTGGTCTCTCCACTCAGGCAGTGTCCTTTTCCTCCTGTTCATTCTCTGTCTTCCTGTCTGCCTCCTTCCCGTACCTCTTCCCCTCTCCCCATCTTCCCCTCTTCTCTCCTCCCCTCCTCTCCATCTCAGTACACATGGACATTTATTCTGCAGGCCTTGATATCTTCTCCTTTTTGAATCTCCATTTCTTTCTCCTAATCTAGCTCTGTGCTTTGTCTCTCTTTACACACACCCACTGCCTCCAGCTTCCTCTCTCCAGCTCTCTCTCCGTGGCACTCCTCCGGCTGTACTGCTGTCTCTCCTGTCTGTTTACCTGTCCATTTGTCAGTTCATCCATCCATCCAGGCACCCGTCCCCCTCTGGATAACTATATCTCTGTCTCTCAGCCTCTCTTCCTTCTTTCTAGCAGATTCTCTGCATGTTTGTCTCTTTCCTTGCTCTCACACTTTCTCAAATTGTCTCTCTCTGTCTTTATCGCCTCCCCTCACGTATCATCTTTCTTCCCCCTCTAAGGATATTAATATTTTAATACCCTTAATGCTTTTCCGGGATTCCCAACTCTTTCTGTGATTCAGAAGTGGGAGTCTCCCAAGAGTGAGTTCAGGGACTGTTCATTGCCTCCCTCTGTCCGCCTGCCACCTTGACCTCACTCTGTACAAAGTTAGGAAGTGATAGATAAGCTGGTGGCTCTCCTCCTTGCTTTTTCTTCTTTGGCCCTCTACTGCAGCCTTGAGCATGAGAAATTTAGGGTGGGAACCCAGAGGAGTTGGGGTTAGGCAGGGGAGTGTCCTCTTTGGACATAATCTTAATAAAACTATTGATTTGTGGTGGTTGTATCCATGCCTTCTGGTAATTTCTTTGTTTCCCTTGCAAAACATCTACCTAGCACAAGTTCTTACCAGGCTGTGTGTGCTGGGGGCTAAAGAGGAATGATTCCATATCATTGATCAGAGTTCTTTGTGCTTTTGTGCTATACAGTAGGTCCTTGTTGGTTATCCATTTTAAATATAACAGTGCGCAGCCTGGACTGGGGAGCAGTTTGCAGAGAGAATGAATATATGTACACCTGAGTCCCTTTGCTGGTCACGTGACACTATCACAGCCTCGTTAATCAGCTGTGAGTTAATGTCACTCAGTTGTGTCAGACTCTTTGCGACCCCATGGACTGCAGTCCATGGAATTCTCCAGGCTAGAATACTGGGGTGGGTGGGTAGCCTTTCCCTTCTCCAGGGCCTCTTCCCAACTGAGAGATCGAACCCAGGTCTCCCACATTGCAGGCGGATTCTTTGCCAGCTGAGCCACAAGGGAAGTCCAGCTGTACTCCATATAAAATAAAACATTTTAAAAAAATAAAGAGGAATGACTGAGCCTTGGCCTTTCACTCAAGAAGCTTACAGTCTCTGTGGAAAACTATGGAGTTGGTGAGGAAGATCAATAAAATAATAGATTTAAACAGTGGACTCGTAGCGAAAAGGAGTCCATTCTGTTTGTGGGATGCAGAGAAGGTTTCGCAAAGGCGGTCACGGTGAGCTCCTTGGACGTGAGGACTTTACCCAGTGTCACTGCTGGAATCCTAATACCTAGAGCATAGTACATACCAGGTCCCTGGTACATAGGAAGCACTCAGTAAACATGCATAGTGTAAGGATGAATGAATGGATGAATGGATTCAAATGGTTTCAGGGGTTCTTAGGATTCTGTGGGGGAGAAAAGTTGGAGCTGAGCATCCCAGGCAGAAGAGCATGGTCGAGAATTCAGGAAGGTAAAGGTACGCCCTGCACTCAGAGCCCCTCTGCAGGGCTGACCTGGCCATCCTCTGGAGTGTGGCCGAAACTCACAGCTCTGTCTCTCACTGGGCATCACCTCAGCCACAAGGAGCTGCCTCCCCCAAGGACACCCTGTCCACGTGGCGGCCGATGATGTGGCGATGAAGAGGTCTGGCTCCCTTGCGTCCTTTCAGGGCATCTTTAAAGGGCCGCTGCAGCTTCAGAGCTCCCCTCAGGACCACCTGAGGCTGCAGGTCCGCGTGGCCTCAACTACATGGCAGGACAGCCTCCCTCCTGCCCAGTCATGCCTTGCTGGCTTCCTGTATCCCAGGAGGGCTCCTCGACACCCCTCCTTTAAGCAGCGCTCTGTTTCAGGATGTGTTTGCAGGGAACCTAGCCTCAGATTGTGTGGTTAGGAAATGAGAAGGAAGCTGTGGCTATGGAATGGAGACTCTGAGGGCAAAGTGAAATGTAGCCAGACAGGTAGGCAGGAACGTGATTATGAAGGATGTTGAATGCCAATGAAACTAATTTATATTTTCTTCTGTAAATAATGGAGACCTTTTGATCCATGGGGTATTAGGTAGAGCTGGAATTTACCAGGTTCACTGGCAGTCAGGATGAAGATGGAACAGAAAGGGATAAGGTTGGAGTCTAGGAAGAAGCTGGGAGACTGAAACCTGGAGCTCCAAGCATGAGGAGAGGAAGGCTGGGAGAAAGGGTGAAGCGTGTGGTCCAGAGACATCGCTAGGGTGCTCACTGGACCCTTGTACAACACATGCGTACCCTGGCACCTCCCCTCTTTCTTAGTTCTGGATTCCATGAGATATACATTATGGAAGAATATGGTACCCCTTAATAAAACCTCCTGCAAATAAAACCTCCTCCTAACCCTAACCCTAATCCTAACCCTAAGCCTAACCCTAACCCTAACCTTAATGAATGCAACATAGATCAGCCAGGGCTAGGATATCGCTTATTTGGGGGCCCTTTTCTAGTCAAGGCTATGGTTTTTCCTATGGTCATGTATGGATGTGAGAGTTGGACTGTGAAGAAGGCTGAGCGCAGAAGAATTGATGCTTTTGAACTGTGGTGTTGGAGAAGACTCTTGAGAGTCCCTTGGACTGCAAGGAGATCCAACCAGTCCATTCTGAAGGAGATCAACCCTGGGATTTCTTTGGAAGAAATGATGCTGAAGCTGAAGCTCCAGTACTTTGGCCACCTCATGCGAAGAGTTGACCCATTGGAAAAGACTCTGATGCTGGGAGCGATTGGGGGCAGGAGGAGAAGGGGACGACCGAGGATGAGATGGCTGGATGGCATCACGGACTCAATGGACGTGAGTCTGAGTGAACTCCAGGAGTTGGTGATGGACAGGAAGGCCTGGGGTGCTGCAATTCATGGGGTTGCAAAGAGTCGGACATGACTGAGCAACTGAACTGAACTGAACCTAAATATTATACTTAGATAATATTTTTTGTATATATTTATTACAAATAAATTCATGGTGTCGCAAAGAGTTGGACACAACTGAGCGACTGAACTGAACTTTCTAGAAAGCAGCATCTATAAACTTCCATTTTTTAAAATCTCCTCTCAAATGAATTTTGGCAGATTCATGGATTCTATTGTGAACCTCATTTGGGAGGTTCACTCATGCATTTGCCTAGAGTCTTCTCATCTTTACAACAGCTGATGCTACTGGTGTTGATGGTGTGATTTGTAGGCAAGAGTCTGAAAAATACAGGTCTACGGTGCTAGGGTCAGAGACTTCTGGGTTTGTGTCTTGGCTCTGCTGTTTATAGGCTATGTGACTTGGGGTGAGTGCCACACCTCCCATAGTTTCAATTAATCTCTGCAAAGTTGGAATACTAGGAACGTGCCCATTTTACAGAGTTGCTATGGGGATATCTGGAAAATGTAGAAACATGTATAGTGCAAGTTAAGAATTGCATAGAGGGAAGAACTTCCTCTGTGTACTCAGGCGGAGCTTGGCACAGACCTTAATTCTGCCATATTGCAGGCTGGCGGCCATCAGCAAAATGCTTCACCTTTCTTTTTCTTGTTTTAATTGAATTATAATTGATTTACAATATTATGTTAGTTTCAGGAGTACCACAAAGTGATTCGGTTATATATATATTTTCAGATTATTTTCCGTTATGGATTAATACACGGTAATGATTATAGCCGCCTACACACTATAGTAAATCCTTGCCCTTCATTTTCTATGTCGTAGTGTGTATCTGTTAATCTTGTCCTCCTAATTTATCCCTACCCCCGCTCTCCCCTTTGGTAACCATGTTTATTTTCCACATCTGTGAGTTTGTTTTCTGTTTTGTGAATAAGTTCGTTTGTATTTTTTTTTTAGATTCCACAAGTGGTGTCATGTGATAATACTTGTCTTTCTCTGCCTGACTCACCTCACTAGGTATGACGGTGTCCAGGTCCAGCCGTGTTACTGTGAAGGCATTATTTCATTCTTTCTCTCCCTGGGTGGTGTTCCATCATGTATACATGCTGCAACCACTTTAGTCATTCATCTGCTGGTGGAAGCCTAGGTTGCCTCCATGTCTTGGCTATTGTAAATAATACTTATTCTTTTTTAGTCACTTCACAGTTCATTATTGGTAAAATGGAAATCGTATGTCTGCTTTCAAAAATTATGTGGGTTATTGAAATAAAGGGTGAAAAGTTCCAAATATATCCCTCTTTATCAAAACTAGACTTCCCTCGTGGCTCAGACCGTAAAGCGTCTGCCTTCAACGCGGGAGACCTGGGTTTGATCCCTGGGTGAGGAAGATCCTCTGGAGAAGGAAATGGCAACCCACTCCAGTACTCTTGCTCGGAAAATCCCATAGGAGGAGCCTGGTAGGCTTCAGTCCATGGGGTCGCAAAGAGTCGGACACAACTGAGCGACTTGACTTCACTTTACTTCACTTTATCAAAACTATAACAACCATCATGTCATATGACAACCATTGAATTTATTCCTTTTTGTTTTTCTTTGATTATTTTCTTTTTAAATAAGCATTTGTATCATTTTCTCGATCACAAATATGATGAATAGTGATCTCAAAAGTAATGCACATTAAACTTAGTTTTAACGCAGTGATACAGATGTCTCTGGGATTTAACAGTCCCCTTTCTCTCCAAGGGAGGACGCGATGCTGTCCACGTACTTCGAAACCATCAACGACCTGCTCTCCTCCTTCGGGCCCGTCCGTGACTGCTCTCGGAACAATGGGGGCTGCACTCGCAACTTCAAGTGTGTGTCTGACCGTCAGGTGGACTCCTCGGGGTGTGTGGTAAGTGCCCTTGCCCCTGAGCATGGTGCTGGCCCGGGTGCCAAGGCTGCTAGCGGGAGGCCCCTTCTGTGACGGGGCAGCTGGTCAAGGTCGTAGCTCCTACTTTTGTGGCCTTCAGTATATCAGGCTGCTGTCCTTGGTGTCTTCATCTGGACAGTGGGATCCCGATCACATGCAGCTCCTCTAAGTGTCGGAAGAATGAAATGAGCTATTAGCGCTTTAGTGCCCACTATTCAGTAGGTCCTTGAGAGCCTCTGGCCTCTGGCTCACTGACACCCCAGCCCTGCCCCTGCCCCACCCCACAGGTACAAAAGCCGCTAAACCACTGCAAGCTCTTATCGGATTAAGAGTCTGAGGGCATAGTCGGTGAACAGTGAGCATCTCTCAAGGAGTTCTGTTTATAAAGCTCTGGAAAACACCGCTGGATAGGATCATGTGTAACGGCACTCAGAATGGGAATGAATTGGCACCTTTGCCCTCCACAGTGTATTGGCGCTGGGATTTAGCCTTCCAGGAAGTTCACAGTCCGTTTGGGAGTGAGGTGGGGCCTGTCTTGTCCCTGTGCAGTCAGTGGGGAACATGTCATCTGTTTGGAAGAGAAGTAGTAGGTGAGATCTAAAGTGTGAGGAAAGCTTCCTGGAGAAGGTGGTGTTGTAATTGGCTTCATATGATGAGTCAGTGTACATTGGGAAGAGACTGGGGCTGGGGGAGGCAAAGCCGTGGAGGGGGACGGCGTCCTTGTTTGCACAGAGCTTTAGTATCAAACGTGCGGTAAAAGCACAGAAGGTATGTGAGCGTCACGGTTGGTCCCAAACTGGATGATCCGTTTTATAGGAATGATCAAGGGTGCCTGTTTAAAATGCACATTCCAGGTACAATGTCCACGAGAAGGTGAAATGTTACACTAGAAGTTTTGATTCTGTAGTGGGGGTTGGGTCCCCAGAGCCTGAATTTGTAACACTGTTAGACTATGTATGTGTGTGAGAGGTGGGGGTGTCTTAGAAGCTCACTTGGGAAGCATCGTCCTGCAGGCTGAATGCCTTGGCCTGGCATTCACTGCCTTCCTGGCCTGGCCCCACCTCCAATCTCTCCATCAGTTTACTTCCTTCTACACTAGAACGGAGCTAATTTGTTGTTGTTCCTGAACACACTTACCTGTTTAATGCCTCAGAGGCGTTGCTCATGCCATTCCTTCCGCTTCAATAACTTGCTCCCCTAAAAATGTAGCAAACAAGTGGACTTCTTTCCAGATCCATCTCCTTTGGAGAAATAACCTTGCTCTTGTGAGAACCATTGCGGTTTTTGTGTATGTTTATGGGTTATCTCGGACTTCCCTGGTGGCTCAGACGGTAAAGCGTCTTCTACAATGCGGGAGACCCGGGTTCCATCCCTGGGTCAGGAAGATCCGCTGGAGAAGGAAATGGCAATCCACTCCAGTACTATTGCCTGGAAAATCCCATGGACAGAGGAGCCTGGTAGGCTACAGTCTATGGGGTTGCAAAGAGTCAGACATGACTGAGCGACTTCACTTTCCTTTCCTATGGAAATGTGATAATTTATAGTCCAGACTGGCTTTTTTCACGTTTGAAAGTAAGAGTGAAAGTTGCTCAGTTGTGTCTGACTCTTTGCGACCCCATGGACTATACAGTCCATGGAATTCTCCAGGCAAGAATACTGGAGTGGGTAGCCTTTCCCTTCTCCAGGGGATCTTCCCAACCCAGGGATCGAACCCAGGTCTCCCGCCTTGCAGGCAGATTCTTTACCAGCTGAGCTATCCCAATAAGCTGAGGTAGAATCAAGGGAATCTGCTGATTCAGCTCAGCACTCCAATAATACCCATCTCAGAAGATAAGAAGAAGGAAAGAGGGCAGGAAGGGAGGAATGAGACCATGGATGAAAATTCCTGCTCTGGACTAGGTTCTTTGAAAGAGACCAAGGGAATACACAGTCAGCCTTTAATGCACCTACATAGCCTCTAGGGAGATAGATGAGGGCCAGGAAACCCATAAAAAGAAGCTTCTAGAGGCTGAGATAGTGCAATAAAACTATTGGAGACTCAAAGATCAATAGGTCTTCAGAAGCCAATGGGCAATGGAGATTCTATTGATCAGAATTTTTAGAATTATAGGTGATAGAAACTCAATATAAACTACTTTAGGCAAAAAGAGGCAATGTATTGACTCTCATGGAAGTCCAGTCAATAGGACTGAGGGGCTCAAACCGCGTCACTGGGCTCCCTGTGCTCTCAGCTCTGCCCTCAGGACCACGCCCCTCTGCGGCCAGCCACGCCTTCTCTACGGTGCGTCCTGCAGGACGCCAGCAGCGCTTCCCTTCTGCTGCTGCTGTGGTTCAGCCACTAGGTCATGTCCAGCTTCTGAGACCCACGGACCACAGCGCACCAGGCCTGCCTTAAGCCAGCCTGAGAGTCTGGTCAAGTTCCTGTCCATTGAGTGGGTGATGCTGTCCAACCATCTCATCCGCTGCTCTGCTTTTCTCTTTTCACCTTCAGTCTTTCCTGGCATCATGGCCTTTTCCAGTGAATTGGATCTTCACATCCGGTGGCCAAAGGATTGGAGCTCAGGTTCAGCATCAGTCCTTCCAATGAATACTCAGGGTTCACCTCCTTTAGGAGTGACTAGTTTGATCTCCTTACAGTCCAAGGAGCTCTCAAGAACCTTCTCCAGTACAACACAGTTCTCTTTCCTAGTCCCTCCAACTAAAGTCACAGAATTCCATCTGATTGGATCAGCTTGTTTCTCATGCCCATCCCTGTACCAGTCACTGTGGCTGGAAGGACTAGACTCATCCCAGAACCTGAAATGTGTGTCAGAGGCGGCTGCATCTAACCTCTGTGGTAGTGAGCTGAGGGAAGGCGTAGACTCTCAAGGAAAAGTAGGAAGCTAGCAACAGGAAGAGAGCTTGTGGATGCTGGGTGGGTGCACATAAGCGGCTGTCCACATCAGAGTATTGGCAAACCAGCCCTCCATGCTGCATGTTGGAAGATTGAAGCCCAGTGAGAGAGTGGAGGGTTTGCCCAAGTCTTAGAACTGATCATGAACTCCTTATTGAAGTCAGATCATGAACTCCTTATTGCAAAATTCAGACTTAAATGAAGAAAGTAGGGAAACCACTAGACCCTTCAGGTATGACCTAAATCAGATCCCTTACCAGAAATGGTTTTAAGGGACTAGATCTGATAGAAAGAATGCCTGAAGAACTATGGACAGAAGTTCATGACATTGTACAAGAGACAGGGATCAAGACCATCCCCAAGAAAAAGAAATACAAAAAAGCAAAATGGCTGTCTGAGGAGGCCTTACAAATGGCTGTGAAAAGAAGAGAAGTGAAAAGCAAAGGAGGAAAGGAAAGATATACCCATTTGAATGCAGAGTTCCAAAGAATAG
>SJXQ01003669.1:373950-399614 GCA_006408695.1 Aepyceros melampus | reverse complement strand
CTCTGTGCCTTAGCCCGGACCCTCGCTCACCATATGTAACTGGCAACCAGAATTACCAGATTCGACATCCCCATCCCAGAGATTCTGAGTTATCAGTTCTAGGGGAGCAGAGACCTGTGTTTTTATAAACATCCTGGCTGTTCTGATCAGCCAGATCTGAGGAACACCGGCATAGATGATAGGAAGTGGCCATGGGAAGAAATAATTTAAAATTAGGAACTGGGCTAGAGATCAACCATGTAAGAAGCCTACTATTTAAATGTTTGGCTTTGGGTCAGTGACATTTAATGCCATATATCTATTGGAGAAGGTAATGGTATCCCACTCCAGCACTCTTGCCTGGAAAATCCCATGGACGGAGGAGCCTGGTAGGCTGCAGTCCATGGGTTCGCTAAGAGTCGGACACGACTGAGCGAGTTCACTTTGCACTTTCATGCATTGAAGGAAATGGCAACCCACTCCAGGGTTCTTGCCTGGAGAATCCCAGGGACGGAGGAGCCTGGTGGGCTGCCGTCTATGGGGTCGCACAGAGTCGGACACGACTGAAGCGACTTAGCAGCAGCAGTACCAGTAGCAGCATAATTTTTGGAATATTTTCTTGGTACCATTCTGTGAACTTTCCATACCAGTTGTCACTCTTTTTTTTTTTTCCTGAATGTTGCTACTTAGGCACAGATTTATCTGCTGACTCCTCACCTTTTATTTAGGACTGATCCTGTACATTTTCCATCTCTGTACTGATATCTCATTAAGCTACCCTGAGCATTCAAATTACATCATTGTGGAGCATCCCTATGATGAATGGCTAGAAAAATACTTCATATTTCTACAAAAGCTAGGGATGGTATAGGGAGGGAGGAGGGTGGGGGATTCATGATGGGGAACACATGTATACCTGTGGCAGATTCATGTTGATGTATGGCAAAACCAATACAATATTATAAAGTAATTAGCCTCCAATTAAAATAAATAAATTTATATTTTAAAAATGTATTCTCCAACACCACAGCTCAAAAACATCAGTTCTTTGGTTCTCAGCCTTCTTCAGGGTTCAGCTTTCACATCCACACATAAATACTGGAAAAACGATAGCTTTGACTGTATGGACCTTTCTTGGCAAAATGATGTCTCTGTTTTTCTTAATACACTGTCTAGGTTTGTCTAGAACAATAGTTATATTTTAAAAATGCTTTTTGAAAAGTATGTTAAGAGAATGGTGAAAGTGAAAGCTGCTCAGTCATGTCTGAGTCTGCAACCCCATAGACTATACAGTCCAAGGAATTCTCCAGGCCAGAAAACTGGAGTGAGTAGCCTTTTCCTTCTCCAGGGGATCTTCCCAACTCAGGGATCAAACCTAGTTCTCCCACAATGCAGGTGGATTTTTTACCAGCTAAGCCACAAGAGAAGCCCAAGAGTTCTGAAGTAGGCAGCCTATTCCTTCTCTGGAGGATCATCCCAACCCAGGAATTGAACCAAGGTCTCCTGCATTTCAGGTAGATTCTTTACCAAATGAGCTATCAGGGAAGCCCAGTGAGAGAATAGACAAAAACTATTAAACATTGCTTCTTCATATATATTGAATGCAAACATAGTTAATTATGATTCTGGTTAGTTAAGTTCTAGTTCAAGGTATTTTAAGGTTATTGGTTCTAAAATCCTCCCTAACAAAGAATGTTTTTGTAACATCACACCTAGGATCACAATGTTTGCCAATTTATTAGGTTATCTGTGAAGTAAGCGATTTAGATAAGAGTTTTAGGGTTCATTAACAATCTCTAATTCTAAGAATAATTAATCTTCTTACTGTGAATAATAACCAAATTCATATGAGATATATTTGAATACAGTGTGTAGTAGGTAAACCCAAGTGTTAATTGATGGAATCATGATGGGACACAGATTTGCTCCTGTTGAAATGATATAATCCTTAGGTAGAAGTTGGATGAAAGTGGAATTCCCCTTGTTAACAGTTTGTAGCAATCTAAAGCTGCTAATAGGTCATTCTTTTATACGGCCTTTGAATGACAACCATTGGGAAATCCCAAATGATTTCAATTAAAGTGGCCATTATGGAAGTCACTAATTATGGTAGTAATTGAGAAGCAATTCTTTTGTAGTATGATATAAATGAAAAAAAAATAATCAAAGCCTTAAGGACTTTGAGAGTGCCAAGAAATATACAATGGTATTTATAAAGGTAAATAATAGAGCATATTTGAAACATGGCTATATTCACTGTGACATTGTCAAAAGTCTCTTGATTTGGTTGTTCTTATGTGAGTGCAAGCTGATATAACAGATGTAATACTAGAATTCTGTACTGACAAGATCCGACTGTCTTCCAGAAGTACTAGAATAGAGTTTTCTTTATTTCTGAGTGGAGAAAATATTCCTGTATAACATCTTGGCCTATCTCATTACCCAGCCTCAAACTACTAGTTCATTCAGGGAAGCAGTACCAACACTTTTCATATGTTCATATGTAGGTAGTTGGAGGAATTTGAGTTGTCTTAAATCAAGATCCTGGAGCACATCATTTTGCTATAGAAATCCAGGTATCTTCTGCCGAGTTCAGTGTTGCAAAATGGTTAGAGCTGCCTGGAATATGAAAGCCCAGAACCACTCAACATGCTTGGGGTGCCTGTACCTCCCTCAGCAACTGTAATCCTCAGTGACTACTGCCTCCTTCAACAACCTGCACTGGCACTTCACTTTAACCTTGACTGTGTCACAGCTGCTCACAAAGGAAATATCAGGGTCCGCAAAAGATTGTGTTGCACAGGGAGAGTTCTGCCAGAAACCACAGGAGATGCTGACCTTTCTTTCTGTCTGTCATTCTTTCTTATTGGAGTAGAGTTGCTTGACAATGATGTTTTCATTTCTGCTGTACAACAAAGTGAATCAGCTATATAGATACATGTATCCTTCCCTCTTGAACCTCCCTCTGTCCTTCCATCCCACCCCTCTAGGTCATCACAATGCATCAAGTTGAGTTCCCTGTGCTATATAGCAGGTCCCCATTAAACTATTTTATAGTGTTTATAGTTCAATGCTATTCTCTCAATTCATCCCACCCTCCCTTTCCCCTGCTGCATCCACATGTCTGTTATCTACATCTGTGACCCTATTCCTGCCCAGCAAACAGGTTCATCTGTACCATTTTTCCAGATTCTATATATATGTGTTTATATATGATATGTGTTTTTCTCTTTCCGACTTACTTCACTTGGTATGACAGACTCTAGATCAATCCACAGCTCAGCAAATGACCCAGTTTTGTTACTTTTTATGGCTGAGTAATATTCCATTGTAATGTGCCCATCTTTGGGTTTCCAGGGTGGTGCTAGTGGTAAAGAACCTGTCTGCCAATGCATGAAACGTAAAAGACTCATGTTCAATCCCTGGGTCAGGAAAATCCCCTGGAGGAGAGCATGGGAACCCACTTCAGTATTCTTGTCTAGAGAATCCCATGGACAGAGGAGCCTGGTGGGTTATGGTCCATAGGGTCGCAAAGAGTTGGACACAACCGAAGTGAATTAGCGCACACACACACCACATATTCTTTACTTATTCATTTGTCAGTGGATATTTAAGTTACTTCATGTCTTGGATATTGTAAATATACTGCAATGAACATTGGAGTGCATGTGATCTTTCTTATTATCCACCACACATGTTCTCCTACAACAGACATGTGAAACTTCAAAGCAGTAATTAGCAATGATGGCTTTTAGTATCAGTGAAGTATGTGTAACTGCTTCCATGGCCACAAAAATGGTTATCTAAAGCAGAAATCTTTAGAATACTTTTAATGGTAAAGTCTTTTACTCAAGTGCAATATTCTGTGGAGTTCCTCTAGTTGAAGAAGGGATGCAGGAGGCAGAACACTTCCTCTGGGTTCTTCTCCTTCCTGCTTTATCCCAGCCCTTGCTATAGATTCCCTGAGGCATCTCTGAGAAACTCCAGGTCTGGTCTAAATCACTCAAAATTCCAGTTGACTTTCCTGACTCCATTTCCACAGATGAATTCTGGTGAAATATTTACTATTTAGAAGGAATACCACGTCACATGGAATACCAAGTCTAATGGAATTATCTTAGTTCATCTGTCTACCCAAGAAGAGCAATGATTAATCCCTAGAAGCCACTTGCTCCACTGTTTTTACCATCCATGGTTTTCCATCTTGGATTTTGCTCTCCTAGTGTTCTAGCTCCACCTCACACACAACACACCCTTCTAACAGACAGGGTGATTTACTCTCCATTAGAAACTGGCTCAACCCCACTCTGAGCTTAATTAAAACTAGATTTCTCATGGTACCAGTCCAGACTTTAAATTCATGGTATATTTGGAGAGATTTTACCCTGAGACCCAGTTGTAAGATGAGTGGTACATTTAAATCAATCAAAGTAGTGAAATGTGGATAGAAACAGTGCAGTAACAAAAGAAGTCTTCAGGAAAAATTTTCACAGGGCATCTGAAGCCAGTTCTCTGGTATTCAACCAAGACTTTGTCTTTCAATTTTAATTTATCATTGAACTATAATTTTTGGGAAAACATGTTACATATTACACATTTAGAATACTGCTAACAGTAGTATTATTATAAATGTGGATTACAATATGAGTTGTTGGGCTTATAAATGACCCAAATCTAATAAACAAAGTTGGTTAATTATCTTTTATCTCCTCAACACCAAAAAGAAAAAAAAAAAGCAAAATGCTATAGTACCAGTACCTTTTAAGGTTCAAGAGTGGTTTTGCACGTACTTCACAAGAAAGTTCAACAGCAGCTGATACCAGGTTTCAAGCAGGAAGTACATGAATGGACTGAGTGGTCTCTCCAGAAGTCCAGAGAAGTTAATACAAATCAAAACACCTCCTTGGTTAGAGTTATTTACATAATTACAATGCTGGAGTTTTGTCGCAGTAAAAGTTGTGTCCGTTGGAATCTCACCAGTGTCCTTGAAACACAAAGTCCATCTTCCATGGCCCATGATTCCTTGTCCATCTACCTCCAAACTTCACACACCAATGAGATGCTACTGAAACACTGCCAGAGGCAACGCCAAAAACGTTCATTTCAAAATATCCCAATCATTCATCTTTAGAAGCCTCCCAGAGGCCATTGGCTGGAAACTTCTCTTTATACACCATCCAAGTCCTCCTCTCAAACTTTGCATTGCAATAAAGTGGTTTTCTTAAAAGGATCCAAAGTGGGTCCAGGAGTGGAAGCCCCGCCCCCTCCCCGAATCTGCCAGTTACGGGAAGCTGTCCTCCACCAGATCCGAGGAGTCTATGCCAACGTCGTCCATCATGTCGATGTCCTCGATGGTCTCATCCACAAAAAGAAAAAAAAAAAGCAAAATGCTATAGTACCAGTACCTTTTAAGGTTCAAGAGTGGTTTTGCACGTACTTCACAAGAAAGTTCAACAGCAGCTGATACCAGGTTTCAAGCAGGAAGTACATGAATGGACTGAGTGGTCTCTCCAGAAGTCCAGAGAAGTTAATACAAATCAAAACACCTCCTTGGTTAGAGTTATTTACATAATTACAATGCTGGAGTTTTGTCGCAGTAAAAGTTGTGTCCGTTGGAATCTCACCAGTGTCCTTGAAACACAAAGTCCATCTTCCATGGCCCATGATTTCCTTGTCCATCTACCTCCAAACTTCACACACCAATGAGATGCTACTGAAACACTGCCAGAGGCAACGCCAAAAACGTTCATTTCAAAATATCCCAATCATTCATCTTTAGAAGCCTCCCAGAGGCCATTGGCTGGAAACTTCTCTTTATACACCATCCAAGTCCTCCTCTCAAACTTTGCATTGCAATAAAGTGGTTTTCTTAAAAGGATCCAAAGTGGGTCCAGGAGTGGAAGCCCCGCCCCCTCCCCGAATCTGCCAGTTACGGGAAGCTGTCCTCCACCAGATCCGAGGAGTCTATGCCAACGTCGTCCATCATGTCGATGTCCTCGATGGTCTCATCCTCTCTCTTGATGAAGGTAGAACTGCTGGAACCTGTCTCAATGGCACTCTCTTCAGAGGTCTGTGAGCTGTGTCTGTTCCCCTTGCCTAGGTCTTGCTCCTCAGGAACAGGGTCTATGTCGGGCAGAGGGATGATGTAGCCACTATCTGCACTCAGCCTCTGCTCGTCGAGGCCACCCTCCCAGTCCTTCAGCTTGTCTTCTTCATTTTTGTAGGTGACGCCAATGTAGGCGTTGTCAGAGTTCACATGCATGCGTGCCACAGCGGGATGGTCACCCTTCAGAAAGTCCAGGTGGATCTTTTCATAACTCTTTTTATATTGTCCAGGCAGCAGATTCTCCACAATTTCACTCAGGTGGTAAAAGGAGGGGCTCTTCCCGGCTCACTGTTCCAGCACGTCACCATGATCTCGTAGACTTCACTGGTGGCATGATCAGGCTTGGCCATCCGGTATCCACTCTTGATCTTATTGTAGAATGTAGAATCCACCATCATGCCAGGGTAGGGTGTGCCACCAAGGGAAAAGATCTCCCAGAGCAGGATGCCATAGGACCAGACGTCACTCAGCGTGGTGTAGAGGTTGTCAAAGAACAAAAATTTAGTTGAACATAGAAAACAAAATAAAAGTAATGTCTTCCAGGAAGTCAGACTTTTTAAACTGTACTGAGTAGGTTCCCTAGTCCATTGTACTAAAAACAATTAACTGCCCTTTAAAGTAATGAGAGTTGAAATAAATAAATAAAACCCCTAGATCCTAAAGGTCCTCAATATTAAGGCAGGAGTCTGTGCCTAACATGACTTCTCATGTTATTGCCCAGTGGAAAAGGTATTTATCAGCAAAAAGACTGGATTTGCAGAAGTTTGTTCATGCCTTGGAGAAGGAAATGGCAACCCACTCCAGTGCTCTTGCCTGGAGAATCCCAGGGACGGGGGAGCCTGGTGGGCTGCCATCTATGGGGTCGCACAGAGTCGGACACGACTGAAGTGACTTAGCAGCAGCAGCAGTTCATGCCTTGTGATAATTCTGGTGCATCTCAACACATGTATGTATTTTGAATTTTGTGAGTTTTTCAGGAAAAATTCAGAAGGATGCCCTGAACTGGAGCTCCCTCCTTTGTCTCTTACCCTCAGGAGAAACAGTGTGAAAGTCTGAGACAATAGAGGCATTCTTCAGTGAAGCTGCTCTGTGCCTTAGCCCGGACCCTCGCTCACCATATGTAACTGGCAACCAGAATTACCAGATTCGACATCCCCATCCCAGAGATTCTGAGTTATCAGTTCTAGGGGAGCAGAGACCTGTGTTTTTATAAACATCCTGGCTGTTCTGATCAGCCAGATCTGAGGAACACCGGCATAGATGATAGGAAGTGGCCATGGGAAGAAATAATTTAAAATTAGGACTGGGCTAGAGATCAACCATGTAAGAAGCCTACTATTTAAATGTTTGGCTTTGGGTCAGTGACATTTAATGCCATATATCTATTGGAGAAGGTAATGGTATCCCACTCCAGCACTCTTGCCTGGAAAATCCCATGGACGGAGGAGCCTGGTAGGCTGCAGTCCATGGGTTCGCTAAGAGTCGGACACGACTGAGCGAGTTCACTTTGCACTTTCATGCATTGAAGGAAATGGCAACCCACTCCAGGGTTCTTGCCTGGAGAATCCCAGGGACGGAGAAGCCTGGTGGGCTGCCGTCTATGGGGTCGCACAGAGTCGGACACGACTGAAGCGACTTAGCAGCAGCAGTACCAGTAGCAGCATAATTTTTGGAATATTTTCTTGGTACCATTCTGTGAACTTTCCATACCAGTTGTCACTCTTTTTTTTTTTTCCTGAATGTTGCTACTTAGGCACAGATTTATCTGCTGACTCCTCACCTTTTATTTAGGACTGATCCTGTACATTTTCCATCTCTGTACTGATATCTCATTAAGCTACCCTGAGCATTCAAATTACATCATTGTGGAGCATCCCTATGATGAATGGCTAGAAAAATACTTCATATTTCTACAAAAGCTGGTGTTTCTTATTGCCAGTATATTGACAGTCCATAACAGATGGCATGAACAAAAAATGTACTCTTTGTCTAAGTATACTTTGAAGACAGTATCAGTATATTTCTGAAAACAAAAGGTATAGGATGCTGTGGAAATATGAAAGAGGTAGGGGGAACTTCTACAGGAAGATAATTTAGAAAACTTTCATAAGTATATTTTAAGTACATGAAACATATAGAGATACACACATAAATACGTGTTACATATATATGCATAAACATATAGAGAGAATATACATATATACATATGATATGCTTCNTTTCACAGCATCATCTTTCAGGATTTGAAACACTCAACTGGAATTCCATCACCTCCACTAGCTTTGTTCGTAGTGATGCTTTCTAAGGCCCACTTGACTTCACATTCCAAGATGTCTGGCTCTAGATTAGTCATCACATCATCATGATTATCTGGGTCGTGAAGATCTTTTTTGTACAGTTCTTCCGTGTATTCTTGCCACCTCTTCTTAATATCTTCTGCTTCTGTTAGGTCCAGACCATTTCTGTCCTTTATTGAGCCCATCTTTGCATGAAATGTTCCCTTGGTATCTCTAATTTTCTTGAAGAGATCTCTAGTCTTTTCCATTCTGTTGTATGCCAACCTGGATGGGAGAGGGGTTGAGGGGAGAATGGATACATGCACATGTCTGGCTGAGGCCCTTCACTGTTCACCTGAAACTATCATAACATTGTTATTCAGCCACACTCCAATGTGAAATAAAAAGTTTAAAGTTTGAAAAAAATATCTCTGAATCTCCTTTGACACTTGAGGGTAGATCCCAAGTTCTGATCACCCAACAATACCAACTACCTACACACCCAGGTTCTGTATTAGTTTCAGGTGGGGCACATGTGATTTCTCATCTCTGCACTGAACATTCAGAAATGTTCCAAAGTCCAGGCAACCCCTCTCTAAACCACATCCATTCGTGCCATGCTGTTTGTGAAAGTGAAAGTCTTAGTCACTCCACCATGTCCAACTCTTCAGGATCCCATGGACTATAACCCCCCAGGCTCCTCTGTCCATGGGATTCTCTAGGCAAGAATACCAGAGTGGGTTGCTATTCCCATCTCCAGGGGATTCTCTCAATTCAGGGATAGAACCAGGGTCTCCCACATTGCAGATATTTTACCGTCTGAGCCACCTGCGAAGCCCATGGCACACAGAGTGCCATGCTGTGTGTAATTTACATTTTCTGAAATTTGGGGATAAGGTAAACTGACCTGATACCCAGAACTGAACAGATGGGACATATATTTACATCCAAATGAGAAGTGTTCTACGTGGTTGGTATCCTTCAATGAATAAATTTCACTTTATCCAAACCTTGCCAATAAGCAATTACCAGTGTTATTTTTCTATTCCATAAGGCACTCAGCATGCTGTTACTGTGAGTATTTGCTTCTTTCTCCCCTATTTTGAAAGGCACTTTTGGTTTAATGCATAGAGTTGTATTATAGTTGCCTTGCACTTGAACATAGGGATGATTTATAAAGGTTTCTTACAAGTGTGTGCTATGCAATCTGAAAGGGCTGACCTTTTGTCACTCTTAAAATTGGGAAGGAATTAGCTCATTAAAAGGCAGTATCATATCCCTTATTCAGCTGTCATGAAGTTCAACTTGAAATACAATATATTTTAAGCCTAAGCATATATTCTCTGAAAGTATGAGTATAGTATCATACTTCATACTATTATAATAGTTCAATATGCTTTGTGTAATTCTATAAAATTCCACCCTAATGTTTCTTAATAATAGCAACAATTCAGCTGTACTACAAGAAAAATCATGTCCTCTCCCTTAAAGGTTCACCATGAATTTCTCTTGCTTTATTACTAAGTCTATATATGGCTATTATCCAAGTCTCTCAGCACCACTATTCCAAGTGAATTTTACTGTATAACATCATGAGCTACACACGTAACATCGATTAGAATAGTCAATTCACTTCTGAGGTCAGGAGTGGGGTTTCTTCTCATTAGAACATAATTCTCTACAGCTTGAGCCATGTGTTCAGTGTCAGATTCATATTTTAGTTTATGACAACTGAAATACTGCAAATGGTGAGTATTCAAGATAGAGTTGCTGTTGTCGTTCAGTTGCTAGGTTGTGTCCAACTCTTTGAAATACTATGGATTGTATCATGCCAGGTTCCATGGGGTTTTCCAGGCAAGAGTCCTGGAGCGGGTTGTCATTTCCTTCTCCAGGGGATCTTCCCTGACCAGGGATTGAATCCACATTTCCTACACTGGCAGGTGGATTCTCTACCACTGAGCCACCAGGGAACCCTCAAGATAAATTAAGTAAAGACAAATATTAACCTATGATCCCAACCACATGGTCTGAGAATTTTCTTTAGGTTAAAAAAAAAAAACACACATCCTATTCATCACTATAAGTGCTTATCATAGGACACATAGTAGAGATGGTTTTTGTAAAAGAAAGGCAAAGGAGAGAAGAAGTTAAGGAAAAAGGAGGGAAGGAAGGGATGGAGGGAAGAAGGAAGGGGGATAAAAGTAATATACCACATGCAACAACTTATTGTACTTGTCCCCTGCTCACATGTTTCTGGCCAACTGGCCCTCAAACTTTGGTGCCATCATTTATGCTGCTTATGACCACTATCACACTTGACCTTGGCGTAGTCACCTGGATTTGTTTTCTTTTATTGCTGATTTTGACTCTGTGATACAACCTTACTAGTTGTTTGTTGGACTGTGAACTCCAGGCACAATCACTGTGCTGGTCTCCTGTTCAAATGGATTGCTTTATTTTGTTGTTCCAGGATCTTCTCTGTGTATCAATGGTTTGGTTTGGAATTTTCTAAACTGGACCTTGCTTAAATTTGCTATTCAAGCAAGAGGAGCCAAATTTTCTTATGCTGAATATTAATTTCACAAAAATTCTGACTGGTCCAGCTATCACAAGAGAATATACTCAGAACTCCATTTTCAGCAGTCCTGAAAGTAATTAGAAATATCTTTATAACTATGTGGTAAGCAACCAATAGAACTCAAAAAGTATTCTTATGTACAATTTAAGAAGAATTTTAGATATGCACAAAGAATAATTAGCATGAAGATAATCTAACATGAAAGACTACCAAATGCACAAACTCAAACTTTCTGGTTTCTCTCTGTCTCCCTATTTCATATTTAACAGTTTTTTAACTATCTAGTTTACCCTCTAATTTATTTTGAAACTTTTTCATTCATATTTTTTATTTCCAAAGAGCTATGACACAAATCCCAAGTTTCTCCATATCTTTAAGAGCACATAAAACCAGGGAACTTGAGGGTCAAAATACTTCAAAGGAATTTCAGAAAAACATCTACTTCTGCTTCACTGATTATGCTAAGACTTTGACTGTGTGGATTACAACTAATTGTGGAAAATTCTTAAAGAGATGAGAATGCCAGACCACCTTACCTATCTCCTGAGAAACCTGTAAACAAGTTAAGAAACAACAGTTAGAAGCGGACTTGGAACAATCAACTAGTTCCAAATTGGGAAAGGAGTACATCAGGCTTTATATTGTCACTTTGCTTATTTAACTTCTATGCAGAGTACATCATGAGAAATGTCAGACTGGATGTATCACAAGCTGGAATTGAGATTGCCAGAGGAAATATCAATAATCTCAGATATGCAGATGATACTACTCTAATGGCAAAAAGCGAAGAGGAACTAAAGAGCCTCTTGATTAGGGTGAAAGAGGAGAGTGAAAAAGCCGGCTTAAAATTCAACATTCAAGAAACTAAGATGACGGCATCAGGTCCCATCACTTCATGGCAAATAGATGGGAAAAAAGTGAAAGCAGGGACATTTTATTTTCTTGGGCTCCAAAATCACTTTGGATGGTGACTGCAGGCACTGCAGAAATAAAGATGCTTCCTTCTTCGGAGGAAAGCTAAGACAAACCTAAACAGTGTATTAAAAAGCAGAGGTATCACTTTGTCAACAAAGGTCCGTATAGTCAAAGCTATGGCTTTTCCAGTAGTCATGTACAGATGTGAGAGGTGGGCCATAATAAAGAAGGCTGAGTATGGAAGAACTGATGCTTTTGAATTGCTGTGCTGGAGAAGGCTGTTGAGACTTCTTTGGACAGCAAGGAGATCAAACTAGTCAATCCTAGAGGAAATCAACCCTGAATATTCATTCATTAGAAGGACCAATGCTGAAGCTAAACCTCTGATACTTTGGCCACGTGACGCGAAGAGCCGACTCACTGGAAAAGACCCCGAGGCTGGGAAAGATTGAAGGCAAGAGAAGAGGGTGGCCGAGGATGAAATGGTTAGACAGCATCACTGGCTTAATGGACATTCATTTGAGCCAACTCCAGGAGATAGTGAAGGACAGGGGAGCCTGGAGTGCTGTATCCATTGGGTTACAGAGTCTGACACAACTTAGTAACTGAACAACAAAAACAATGTGTGATTCCACCTGCAGTATGTTTGATTTCAGAGCAAATTTGATTTTGGAAAAGTGACATGGCTTAAAAAAAAGGGAGCTTTATTCTGCCAGATAGATTACAAAAGAGCGAAGGAAGCAATGAGGCAAGGAGACCAACTGAGATGTGTAGTCAATTATGTACATGCTAAATTGCTTCAGTAGTGTCTGACTCTGTGCAGCCCTACACTGCTGCCCACCAGGTTCCTCCGTCCATGGGATTCTCCAGGCAAGAATACTGGAGTGGGTTGCCATGCCCTTCTCCAGGGTATTTTCCCAACCCAGGGATCCAACCCACATCTCTTATGTCTCCTGCATTGGCAGGTGGGTTCTTTACCACTAGTGCCATCTGGGAAGCTTCGAGTAGGGGTAGCAGTTTAGTCCCTAAGTTGGGTCCGACTCTTTGAGACACCATGGACGGTAGCCTGCCAGGCTCCTCTGTCCAGGATTTTCCAGGCAGGAATACTGGAGTGGGTTGCCATTTCCTTTTCCAGAGGATCTTCCCCACCCAGGGATCGAACCTGGGTCTCCTGCATTGCAGGCGGATCCTTCACCAGGAAAGTCACAAGACCAATTTATATTTTATTCTTCAAGCTTTTCTTTATTTTCTAATTCTTAAGAAATGAAGACATATTTTAAAAAGTCAAAATAATGACTCAGAGTTAGCACTGATAGGGAATGCAAGAATGAAAAAGAAATCATACTACGGCCAGGACCTCTTCTCACAAATTGGATTAGAGGACATCGCAGCTCTGTGGATGTTCTGACGGCCAAGAGTTCCAACCAGCTCTGCTAAATTTATTAAGAGAATAGAAATTCTCTTGATCAGTCTTGTCTTTGTCCCTTGCTGTGAACAACTGTGGAAGTAAGAACACAACCATATATTCACTAAGGAGACCTTGATTTAGGAAGTATTATATTTTATGGAACTTTTCTTTTAATTGCAGAGATTTCTATTTATTGAAAAACATTTGCACTGACTTCAAATAAAATAATCAATTTAAGGTCTCTGAAATTCTTAACTACTTATATTGCAGGTCCTGTATATCTAGGAAAACACAATTCACACACTCCTGTTTCAGGAATTGAATAGTCTTCTGGAAATATCCCAGCCTGGGTTGCACTGCTTTGTCCTGTGAGTTTCCACGTGTGTCACCAAGTGTAAAACACATGTGGACTGCAGTGTGACCATCTTCTGAGCAGGCCTGAGGCTCTTTCCCCAACACCTTGGGTACCTGAAGTTTAACTAGCCTCCTGGAAAATATTATCAGTTATCTACTTGGAAAAATTGTTAACCATGTTCTTTAATATTTACTGAGATTTGTATTATAAACTGTATACCAATGTTCTTTTTGACATTGATTTCAAATGTCATGAGAGATATTTAAATGAAACATAATTAGAAGAGGCAAAATGAGGAAAAAATAAAAGAAATATTCCAGCCTTCCCTAGGCCCAAAATATTATTCTTGTTGCCATTTTTCACCAGTTTTCTCATAACATTTCATCTTTGGCATCCAGTTCAGTACTTTCTCTGCTCTCCTGTACTGCCCAAGGCTATATTGAGCTTTTATCACTCTCTTTGAAATAGAAATTGACCTGCTGTTTACAACAGTACTGTTAAGCAATACAATTAAGTATTTGTATTCTCTCCTCTCTCCAGTCTTCACTGTCACCAAATAAAACTTCATACACAGTGTTTCCCATATTTAAGGGTTAAAATGGAAAACCTGAATTAGCTAGAAAGCAATTCATTTCGGGGTATAAATTTTCCTTAGTGCTTTTAGTTTATTTATTAACCTGGGGAAGTCGCTCTTCTTGAGAGATTCTATGGATTAAAATAAATAAATAAATACTGTCTTAAATTCTTCCAATGTCAATGTTAAATTTTACTATATATATATATATATATATATATATATAAAATGATCTGTTAGAATGGCTATTATTAAAAAGATAGAAGATAAATACTGGATTATCAGTTATCTACTTGGAAAAATTGTTAACCATGTTCTTTAATATTTACTGAGATTTGTATTATAAACTGTATACCAATGTTCTTTTTGACATTGATTTCAAATGTCATGAGAGATATTTAAATGAAACATAATTAGAAGAGGCAAAATGAGGAAAAAATAAAAGAAATATTCCAGCCTTCCCTAGGCCCAAAATATTATTCTTGTTGCCATTTTTCACCAGTTTTCTCATAACATTTCATCTTTGGCATCCAGTTCAGTACTTTCTCTGCTCTCCTGTACTGCCCAAGGCTATATTGAGCTTTTATCACTCTCTTTGAAATAGAAATTGACCTGCTGTTTACAACAGTACTGTTAAGCAATACAATTAAGTATTTGTATTCTCTCCTCTCTCCAGTCTTCACTGTCACCAAATAAAACTTCATACACAGTGTTTCCCATATTTAAGGGTTAAAATGGAAAACCTGAATTAGCTAGAAAGCAATTCATTTCGGGGTATAAATTTTCCTTAGTGCTTTTAGTTTATTTATTAACCTGGGGAAGTCGCTCTTCTTGAGAGATTCTATGGATTAAAATAAATAAATAAATACTGTCTTAAATTCTTCCAATGTCAATGTTAAATTTTACTATATATATATATATATATATATATATATAAAATGATCTGTTAGAATGGCTATTATTAAAAAGATAGAAGATAAATACTGGTGAGGACATAGAGAAAAGGAAATCCGATGGGAATGTAAATTGGTATAGCCACTGTGGAAAATGGTATAGAGTTGCCTCAAAAAATTAAAAATAGAACTACCATATGATCCAGCAATTTTCACTTCTGGGTATATCCAAACGCAATGAAATAACTGTCTCCAAGAGATATATGCATTCCTATGCTCACTGAAGGATTATTTACAATAGTCAAGGAAACAACCTAAGTAACTAAGGATGGATGAGTGGATAAAGAGAATGCAGAATTCAGCTGACCCTTGAGCCACGTAGGTTTCAACTGTGCAGGTCCATGTATATGCACATTCTTTTCAGTAAATACATACGACAGCACTACACAATCCACAACTGGTCGAATTCAAAGATGCAGCACGAGGGACACGCAGTGCCAAGTGCCTGGAGAATCAGCATCCTTGACCCCTAGCTTGCTCAAGGCTCAACTTTATATAAAAGGAATATTAATCAGCCAAAGAAAAGAATCCCACCATTTGCAACAACATAGATGGAACCTATGAGCATTATGCTTAGTTCTAGAAGTCAGAGAAAGATAAATATGGTATGAGCTCACTTACATGTGGAATCTTAAAAAAAAAATTGGTGGCTGCAAGAGTTGAAAAAAAAGGTGAAAGTGAAGGTAGAAAAAGGACAAAATTTTCCAGTTATTAGTGAATAAGTTCTGGTGATCTAATGTACGGCTTGGTGACTATCGTTAATAATGCCATATTATACACTTAAAAGTTACTCAGAGAGTATCTTAAAACTTCTCATCACACACACAATAAACGGTAACTATGTGAGATGAATTATCATGCTGTACACCTTAAACTTACACAATGTTATATCAGTGATTTCTCAGTACAGCTAGAAAAAATTTCACATTATACCCACATTATGAATTTAGAACCATTTGGGCTGCCGTCTATGGGGTCACACAGAGTCGGACATGACTGAAGCGACTTAGCAGCAATGCTAGTCTAGAAAGTAACATTCAGAATTACTATTTAAATTAATAAAAGATAAACTAATACCATGAAAAGAAACAGAATCTGAGAGGCCAATTTTGTCATTTTGATTATATGGATTTACTAAAATCAACAATTCTCTGAATTATTAAGGATGTCGAAGCAGCAGATACAACTCATCTTTTTTTCTTAAACCAAATGACCAAAGAGTCTGTAACATTTAGAAAGCTAAGTAATTACTTTCACGGTATTAGAGTGGGTTTTGATTGATTTGATTTGTTTTTATCCTTCCAAGAGAAATCCTTTTGCTTCCAAAAATCCTTAAAATGTCACCTGAATTTTCACAAACAAGACAACAGCCACCCATGACTTTTCAACTTTTAAACTGAATGAACACGTGTAGGTCTCACTTGACCTCTCAGCCACTTTTGACATGGTGACTATTTCGTCTACCTTGAAATTATTTCCTCCATCATCTTCCAAGATTCTTCTATCTTGGATTTACTCTTCTATGGTATTCTTTCCTAGCTTCCCTTAAGTTTCATCATCCTCCTCTTCCCTGTAAATACAGTTTTTATCCAAATTTTCTTCATTTATACACTTATGATTCCTATTAACCCTTTGTCATGAAACATCTTAACCAATCTTGTGATTTCAACTACCATCTGTTCATCAGTGAGTTTCAAATCTATATTTGTCTCACAGATCTCTATCCTAAGCTCCAACCCATATATCCATATGTTTATTATATATCATTCATCTCTAAAGCAATAGATCCCCAACTGAACTCACCATTTTTCCCTTATATACCCATTCCATCAAAACCCTCTGATGTGGATCCTTACCTAACTATTACGATGAGCCAGAAACTGAGCAATCAACTTTAACCATTCTATCGTTTCAATCCACTATTTAATTTATCGGAGAAGGCAATGGCACCCCACTCCAGTACTCTTGCCTGGAAAACCCCATGGATGGAGGAGCCTGATAGGCTGCAGTCCGTGGGGTCGCTAAGTCGGACCTGACTGAGCGACTTCACTTTCACCTTTCGCTTTCATGCATTGGAGAAGGAAATGGCAACCCACTCCAGTGTTCTTGCCTGGAGAATCCCAGGGACGGGGGAGCCTGGTGGGCTGCCGTCTATGGGGTCACACAGAGTCAGACACAACTGAAGTGACTTAGCAATAGCAATAGCAATTTAATTTATCATCCCGTCCTAATGATCTAACCTCCTTAATAGCTCTTTCACCAACCCCATTCTCTCAGTTCCTACCACTGCTACTTTAGCTCAGACACTTGTCACCTCTTCCTTGTAATCCCCAACAGCCTCTTACAAGTCTCCCAAGTTTATTCCGAAACTTTTCTATCCCCATTTCATACTGATCCAAAGTTGTTATTCTTAACTGAGCAACTAAAAGCCTATGTAAATGTTAGGCAAGCAGTAGGGTGAAAGAAGAGACTCTTCTTCAATTAAACAAATCATATTACTGATAAAGTAATTTGGAAAATTTTACTGGAGAGTAATAAATTTTATGTTGAACTTAAGATCTTTTAAAGAAAGCCACATTATTTCTATGTATATTGAAAAAGAATGTGTATTTTAAAAAGAAAGAAGGGAAAAAACTATATTGCATAAGATTCTTTAGTGGGTCCATATCATCTTTAAAATGAAGAGCCATTTGTCTAGCATGTTTTATAAGGCTCTCGATGATCTGGCTCCTGTTGATCTCCCCCAGCTTCTCATCAATGATCACTAAACATAATACTGCACAGAGCTACAGATGATAAAAGGCTATTTTATGTCTTAATATCTTTGCACATGATATTTTCTCTATTTAAAATACTCATCCTATAGGCATGCACACACATACACACATATTTCCTTCTGGCTAGTATCTTCTTTTCTTCAAGAAACCCATCAAGTAAAATTGCCTTTAGAACATCTTTGACAACAAAATAAATTATTTCCAGTATTAAAAAAAAGCCTCTCTCTGCTCTTATCTTTAAATATTGTGTGAATTCCTCTGTTATATTATTCATCACACTAGAATAAAATGCTTGCTTTCTTTATCTATATTGCCTTCTACACAGTGAGCTTCTTGAGAACAAAGATTACATTTTTCATCCCTATATCCCCAATATCTAACCTACTATTTAATAAGTGTTTTCTGAGACCACTGAGACTTTTTTAATGTTCTGGTAAACAAGAAAGTAAATAAATACCTTAACAGATTTATTTTGAATAATTCATATTTGCAATCTTTTAGCTTATAATGTAATACTTAATATTAAGAGAATAATCACTATATGACTAATCGCATTCTACACATTATGTAACAGAGAAACTGAAGTCTAAGTATTGAGTGAAAGTCATTAAAGATAAAATAAGACATAAAATTCCATATTTTTTAATTCTGAAAAAGTAAAAGCTAGCCAGTTAGTCAAATAAATTAGGTTTAGTTCATTTGGTGATTTTCTCTTTAATTGGCTTTAAAACTCAAATTTATAAGCCTATTAACAAAAGAAGACAAATTGCTTCTAGTAGACAGAACATAAGGAAATTCGGTGACTGCAAACTAGCCTGAATAAATTGTATTGCAAATCATTTTTGGAGAAAAGTAGCCCATTTAAGGAAGATAAACTTGCTATTTTAGCTAAAATGATCCATTAATGTCTTTATTATTATGTGTATTAATTATTATGCAACCAACCAGTTAGACAGGTCAGCTCTGATTTGTTCCAATTGAACATACAATTAACAGTTGAACATAAATTGAACATACAATTAACAGTTAAATTTGAAGAATCACAATAATGATGTATTCATGACCACTGTGAAAATATGGTTAAAACATCTGACTGCCTGCCAAAGTTGTTTATCATCTTAAGCTAAAGAACTGCACAGGGAGTTGAAGAAATCAGCTTTTGTTTACAGCTCACCTGGCCTGTTACACAATTACTGTATAAACAGTGTGTAATCAGAATTCAGGTTAAGACAACAGCTTTACTGCCACCAACACAATCAGAGAAAAGAGTCATCTCCAAGGTCTCACAATGCTCCCTGGCTGTGGCCAACACCTGGACATTCAGGCCACTGGTACCCAATATGCTGTAAATCAGGGCACAGAGCATAGCACCTTTAGTGTATCATTCAAGATCAACTCTGCTAACCTTCTGTGGTTTCCCTGACTTATTTCCTTCATTGTCTAACCCTCTAATTATCCACTTGAATTATTCATTCTTCCATTCACTTAAGCTTTCACAAAAAAATATATTAAGTTCTCACCTTACACAGGCTCTGTGTATCATGCACAGTACATGGAGGATTCAAGATGAGGTTCCTGCCCTTATGTAAGATTTTATATTCTATCTGAGGAACAAGCATTACTCACTTAAATACATATAATTCTTAACAAGCATCATAAGGAAAAATATATAGGATAATGAAGATATGAGGAAGTGACAGAAGGATCTCTTTTAATTCCTCTTAGTCTTTCTTACTTCTCTGCTCAGAAATTGTCTAGTAGCTGTCCACTGATCAAAGCTTTCACACCTGAAACATGAAGATGTTTGAGAAATATTTTCAAGTGGCAGGGATATTCCTCAGAGTTATGTAAATTTTTAAAAATATTTTAAGTACATGCTTTTAAATTCCACATATATTTTCAGGTTGTGCAATTTCTTGCAGTAATAATTATCATAAGCTTATTATCCATTTTGTAAATGTAAGAAAGAGATCTTTTGGTCAGTGACTCGCCTTGTAGAAGCTTTTGGGCCTATCCCAAATGCCAAAGGTTTGATGGAGTTGTCCAGAAATTACGGTAAATGTGAAAAGTTAGCTAAGACTCCTTTTTATTAGAGTTGACAGGAGAGAAAAGAAAAATAGTTTTTAAAAAATCTCATGGCTATCCTGAAGGATAATCATATAGTTATCTTGTGAGAGACACTTCATTACTATGCATTAAAGATGGCCCAGCACTCACACTATCACACTTCTATGCCAAGGTAAGACTCAGCCATACTAGGATGGTATTTAAAGCATCAGAAACTGTAAATCAATGTCCACTGTTTAAAAATCTGAGCCTGACTGGTTTTGCATATGCAACAAATTCTGTAAAAACTATTAATTTGACAACTTTCAGTTCCACCTATTCAGAGTTAGTATTACATAAACTGTCAGCCATAGTCAGGTTGAAGAGAGGATGGATATACTCAGGGGAACCTATCTTATCAATCTGCCCCGCATCATCTGTTTTAAAGAAAGGAGCTGACAAAGTCAAGGGCAAAGTAAGGAAAGCTGCAGAGTTTATGAATCTCTCAGGTTAGGGTTTTACTGCTTAAGTACAGATGCATCCTTGGCTTTAAGATCCCCCTTTCACTAACACAAACTCCTCTCCACTTTCCTAGCACCAAGGAATGATTTTACCACTGAGGGCAAAGATCAATAACATGTTCTAATTTGGGACACAAAGAATTTTCCTGGGGAACCAAAGATTATGATATTACTTCCAATAACAGGGCTTTTCCCAACTTTTTGAAAATTTCAGACTTGAAAATACCACTTCATAGGAAAGTAGGAAAGGCAAAGAAAAACAGAGCAGCCCTTAGTCAAACAGATCTTAGAGGTCAGGCATCCCCTCTCAAGAGGCACAAGTTTTTGGAGCTCTTATCATGCCTGTCTCTGCCCAACCCTGTCTGACCTACTTGACTTTGAGCCAGTTCAAGTCTTTCAGATCGAACCACCTGCTTAGTGCCTCCCCAGGACCTTGATTAGACTGACTGCAGCTTCCCAGTAGCCTGCAACAGGCCTGACCAGCTCGTTAGCCAGAACTGGGACGCTGCAGGCTGATCCAATGCTCCCTCCTGACTCATGCGGCTTCTCACCTACCAGAAGATGTCATAGCCATGCGCACAAGCTACTTCTAGCTTTGAAAACCATAAACACATACACAGTCACTGCTTTTTGCAGAGCCTTACCCTGGGCATTTATATTTTATACTCTTTTGGATCAGCTCAAAACGTCTCCTGAAAGAGCTCCCAGTTTGTGTTTTGTACTTCTTTCTGCCAAGGATACTTTTCTGCTGCATCTCACCACATTACATCATTTTTATTTATTTATATTTCCTAACTCTAGGTGAAGGTTTTCTACCTATTTAGATATCCTAAAAATTATTAATTACCTATATATACTATATATATCCTGTTTAACACAATGGTAGGTACCACAATAGCATCATTTGTTCGCTCAAAGAGTTTTGAGACTATTACTTTGATCACCATATGAGAGTTAATATTGTGGTTTGGAGATGACAATGATAAAAATGCAATATATTTAGCAGATACAGCTTACTAAACCACATTCAAAATTGGAGCGTACTATACTAACCAGTGTAAAGTGTTACCTCCCTGCATGAGTGGCTATTGCAAATACAGCTGATTTACAGTGTGGCAAACAAGAAAATGGGATGACATACGACAGTAGAGATGCTGCAAGAATTGCCATGCAGGCACTATACTGCTGTTCTCGAGTACTACCTACCATAAATTCTCACAAGATAAACTGTATACCAGAGGAAGCAATGAACCATTTTCTTTATGCTTCTTCCATTCTGCCAGAACTCTAAAATTAAAATAGGGAAAGTGAAAAAGAGCCTCTACTTTGAAATCAGAGTGGAGAGCACCAAAGAGCACATCTGTGACTGGTTCAAACTTTGGATGGACTTATGTGACCTTGGACAGGGCTTCTCAGGTGGTGCGAGTGGGAAAGAACCCTCCTGCCAATGCAGGAGATCCAAGAGATGCAGGTTCAATCCCTGGATCAGGAAGATCCCCTGGAGGAGGGCATGGCAATTCACTCCAGTACTCTTGCCTTGAGAATCCCACAGACAGAGGAACCTGATAGGTTACAGTACATAGGGTGGCAAAGAGTCTGACATACCGGAAGCAACTTAGCATGCACGCACACATGGGACCTTGGACAAGACTGAATCTCAAAATTCTCGGTTGCTTTCTGCTTTTATTTTTATTTTTTAAGGAACAAATACCTTCTCTATTAATGTGAGGATATTATACAACTGTCTTGTGTCACTAAAAATGAAATATATATGTGATAAAACTACATAATTTGACATGTGATATATAAAAAATTCATTTGAAATAATGTCATAAAAGAAATAGAGTGGATGTATATATGTGGTTACTAGATACGCACAGCACAAGCTTGCCACCACTCCTGATATTTCCTGATATTATGAGCTTCCTAATTCCCTGGTGGCTCAGATGGTAAAGCGTCTGCCTGCCCCTGGAGAAGGAAATAGCAATCCACTCCAGCACTCTTGCCTGGAAAATCCCATGCACGGAGGAGCCTGACAGGCTCCAGTCCATGGGGTTGCAAAGAGTTGGACACGACTGAGCGACTTCACTTTCACTTTCACTTTCAATTAGCCTAAGAGAAGTCCCTTCAGTATTTACTATACTTTACTATAATTCGGTGGTGCCGAATTCTCTTAGCGCTTGCTTGTCTATAAAGCTTTTGATTTCTCTATCAAATCTGAATGGGAGCCTTGCTGAGTAGAGTATTCTTGGTTGTAAGCTTTTTGCTTTCGTCACTTTAATCATGCCACTCCCTTACAGCCTGCAGAATCTCTACTGAATAATCAATCAGCTGATACCTTTAAGGGTATTCCCTTGTATGTTATTTGTTGCTTTTAATATTCTTCATGTATTCAAATTTTTGTAAATTTTAAACCTCCAGTTCTTATATTTTAATTAACATGTAAAGAATGAAATAAAAATTCATACAAATTTTTAAGATATAAGAAGAAACTTCAAGAGAATTATCTTTCCAAATACTCCCCAAGTACATGCCTATGCATACAAATTCCAAAGGGCACATAATTTAAATCTCCTCTGACTTTATTGAAACTGTAATCAAAAGTTTTGGGAACAGAACTTTGCAGTGTATATCTTAGCTTTGCAACTAAGTGGGTCTTTTTTTACCTTGAACAAATTATTTAAACTTTTTGAATCTCCATACCTCCATCTGTAGGATGGAGCTAATAATATCTCCTTGACAGATTTGCAAGCTCCCAACAGTGAAATGTTAACTCTTGTCTAAAAGAGGAGGTACTCAATAAAATTTCCCAGTTTCTCACCTAGCATCCATGCTTCCCACTTTGTTAAAACCAAGCAAGAGAAAGGAAAACAAAAAAGTGTATTATATACATTTTTCCTTTTCATCCAAAACTACCTCATGAAAATTGTGCAAAGTATCTTGATATAGCTCTAATACATTTTTATAATTGCATTATATGCAGCTAGCATAGTTCAACCATTACAATGGATATTTATTTTCCTCCCAATTTTTTTTTTGCTTAATTAAACATCCTTATATAGTCATACTTTAACTCTATGGTTTAAATACCCAGAATGGGACTGATAGATCAAAGGGTATGTGAGGTATTTTCCTTTTTTCTTATAATAACTGTCCTAACCCCCCAAAATCAGTAATTCTACTAGCAATTTTTGAAAATACAGTTTTCTTTATATCACTGTAAGCAGTAGGAAGATTTCAGTCTCTTTTATTTTGGCTGATATAATTAGGCTATAATGACATCTTATTGTTACTTTAGTTTGCATTTCCCTGACTTTTAGTGAGTCTAATCATTTCATTTTGTTGTTGTTGACCTTTAAGATTTGCTATCCTATGAATTGCCTATTCCTGTCCTTTGTCCAGTTTTTCAATTAGAAACATACCCTCAATGATTTCTTTTAGAAATATTTACTATTTCATTATTTAGAAAAGAAATAGAGTCCATCTGTGTTTTTGGTAAATGAACTTTTAAAGCTTAATGTTGTCTTTTCTGGCTTGTTTAAAAAGTTTTGTTAGAAATCCATAAATTTACTGTCTTTAAGTTTGTTTTATAACAAATCATGTATTAAATTCTGGTGGCAGATTTCCTGATAATGAATCATCATCCATTCCTAAAATAAAACCTTTATCATAGTGTATTAATTATTTGACCAATTGTAAGATTCTTTTTCTAATATTGAATTCATTTTTCAACATATATGTTAAAATTTCAAATTGATCTAGAATATGTTCTCTACCTAAGGAATATAAAAATGTAACACTTATGATCATTTACATGTATATTTCTGTGTGTATATGTACATATACATACATTGTTTTTTTCAAAGCAACTTTTTCCCCTACCAAATCTATTTGAAATTGAAAATGGTATACTAAAGTTTCATTGTAAATGTAAATTCTAATAGATTTTATTTTCTAATAGATTTTAGCTTATATATTGAGCTGTATGTTTGGTACACAAAAGTTTATAATCAGCATATCTCCTTCATAATAGAAATTTTGTTATTATATAATCACTCTTTATCCCGATTAGTCATTATCTTTGAATTTCAACTGCTCTAATATAATTAATGTTATTCCTGCTATATTTTATTTAGATTTACCTTGTTTCTCTCGCTCATATATTTGCTATAATGTGTTTCCTATAATGTTAGCACATGGCTGTGCTTTTTTTACTTCAATTTGATGATCTCTTTTTTTGTAAAGGGAGATTTCAGTCAATTAACATTTAATGTAATGACAGATATAACATTTCATTCCTTATGTTACATCAGTTCTGCGACAGTGCTTATTTTAAAACAGGAATTTGTTCCAACGTGACTGATATATTGGAGAAAAATTTGGACATAAAATAGATTTTATGCTCCTAAGCCCTCACGTCGCAACCACTGAGCCCGTGTGCTCTAGAGCCCACACACAGCAAATAGAGATACCCACGGGCCGCACTGAAGAGCCCACGTGCCACAACGAACACTGGACGCAGCTAAATAAATAAATATTGTCTGCTTATAAATTATTCATAAATATTTTCCAAAACCCTAAGTAAAGGCAGACTACTGTTCTGGCTGAACAACCCATGTAACTAACACACAAAACACATCATGCTAACAACTGGGACATATGTTAGCTACCTCAGTCCACAGTATGTGTTATCCTCCATGGTTCTGACTTTCTATTCTTTTGAGTTAAGAACTTCTCCACATTAAAAAAGTACTCTTTTAACATTCCAAAGATGGCTAAGCATCCAGGTTCAAAAGTCTGTAAGTAGAGCCTGTAAAAGCTTTAAGTATTGTAGAAAATCTCAAAATCAAGTGTTCTGAAGGAAATAAGGGGAAACATGTGTCTCCCAAGCAAGAAGCATAAGGGAATCCACATTGTGGATCATCAGAGACAATTTAGCAAAAATAAAGTCTATGCTGGGAATGGCTTCAAATGCTGTGAAAATAAAATATAAACAAAGTCTAAAGAAATAGAAAAAACTGAAAGATTGTTGAGTATATGAATTAAAGACCAAATAGCGTTAACAACTGAGAACACCCTTTCTCACAAACAGAAAGTACAATTTATATACTAAGACTTCATTCACGAAACCCTGCAGCTCCTGGTGGTTTGTGCCTGTTGTGGTGGGGCGGTAGGG
>SJXQ01003669.1:326019-373719 GCA_006408695.1 Aepyceros melampus | reverse complement strand
GGGGCGGGGGGAGTGGTAATTAAAGGAAGTAAAAATAAGGACTTCCCTGGTGGTATGGTGGATAAGAATCTGCCTGCCAATGCAAGGGACACAGGTTCGATCCCTGGTCTGGGAAGATCCTACACGCTGCAGAGCAACTAAATCCCATGTGCCACAACTACTGAGGCCTGTGCTCCTCGAGCCTGTGCCCCACAACAAGACAAGCCACTGCAACAAGAAGCCCACACGCTGAAACTAGAGAGCAGCCCCAACTCTCCACAACTAGGGAAAAGCCCAAGCAGCAACGAAGACCCACTGTAACCAAAAATAAATAAATAGTGTTTTTAAGAAAGGAAGTAAAGATGAGAAAGGAAGATTGAATAAGAACATCTCTGTCAAGAGAAGACTTGCCATCTAGTTTTTAATAGTAGAGAGGTAAGAAAGATAATGTATCTGATTAAGACCCTCATTAATGTAACTATTAAAAGTGGGAAAATATAGAATATACCAATTAATGTGAATAAATAATGAAATGAATCATAAGTCTCTAGCCAGTAGAAATAAGGAAAAGAGAAAAGAAGGAAAGAAAATGTAAAATGCAGTCAATTCTTTAACTCAACATATTAATTCCTAAAAATGACTGTCTTTTGCAAAATCATGCAGTTGAAAGGCTTGTAGAAAAACTGGAGCTGGACGTATGACACTGAAAAATTTTGCCAGTGACACATTAATAAAAAGATTGTACGCTAATAAAAATGGGAGGGCGATTTTTCTCTCTTGTATATGCCCCCAGATACAACTATTTAAATACTTTTAGTTTTCTTCCTCTTATCCACTATAAACTCAGGTTTTGCTCAAACAGTGTACTTTAGGTTGTAGGCTAATATTCAGTCTTCATATATCCCTTTATTTTCAAGACTCCATAATTAACACTACATTAACAGTCCAAGCAGTAGGATATTATCATCCACATAGATTTAGCTCCAAATCCTCTTCTCCTCTCTGTGTTAGGGTGTCTCTCTATTTTACTTGTGGTTTGAATATGTTGCTTTCTCAGTTCTTTTCTTCTAATGCAGCATATAGTCCACCATTTGCATAATCATAAATATCTTTCCTATATTCTGAAATATGAGTATCTTTTGTGAGCATGTTAAGATTCCTGGCTTGAAGACTTTCTCCTTTCAAGATGTTACTCCACTCTCTTCTATATTACCTTTTATAGATGAGAAATCCATTGACAGATTTCTCGTTCCTTTGTAAGAATATTTTTTGGATAAAAGTTTATGAGGATCTTTTAAAAAAACATTCTACCATGAAATCCTTAGGTGTATGTATTTTCTTCTCAATTCTACTTGAACATCATTAAATTCTCTTGAGTCTCGCTTCCTCTCTAGGAAGTTTTTTAATTGTTGGTTTAATCATTTATCTGTTCTTTTTTCTCCTTCCAGAATTCCATTTCTTCACATATTAGTCACCTTCCAAAGTCTTAAAATTTCCATAAATCTATTTTTATAATGTGTGCATTGAGATATTTCTTTCCTTTGATCTTTCAAGCCACTAATTTTCAGGTCAACGTATTCATTAAGGTTATACTTAAGGCATAAGTATAAACTCAGTTGCTTAACACAACTGCAGTGTATTTCTTTTTAATTTTATTTATTTATTTATGACTATGCTGGCTCTTCGTTGCTGCACGGCCTTTTCTCTAGTTGCCGCAAGCTGGAGCTACTCTCTAGTGGCGGTGTTCGGGCTTCTCATCGCACTGGCTTCTCTTGTGAGGCACAGGCTACAGGGTGCTTGGGCTTCGGTAACTGCAGCTCCCAGATTCCAGAGCACAGGTTCAGTAGTTGTGGCACTGGGGCTTAGTTGCTCCGCAGCATATGGGATCTTTCCAGATCAGGGATCGAACCTGTGTCTCCTGCATTGGCAGGCAGATTCTTTACCACTGAGCCATGCCAGAAGCACTGTAGTGTATTTCTTGATCCCATCAAGTGTAAGTGGTAAAAGTTAGGGGGAGTCTGCTCTGCTCAATCAAACTTGCTGGCAGGAACTTGTTATCTTCAACATAAGGTTTCCCAAGTCACCTTAGACATCTCCATTCAGCCAGCAAATGGGGAGAGAATAGACAGCACCACTAGAAGTTTGTCAGTTCTGGAGCTGGTGCTCATCACTTCTAGTCACACTCCATTAGCAAGAGCTCTGTTAGTGAGGGTATTCATTAGGGCGAAAAGGGCTGGGGAATGTAATCCACCTATGTGGCCGAGACAAAGAAGGGCCAGGTTGTATGGAACACATCACAGTCTCCGTTACCTTAAATTCTTCTGGTAAATTCTTCAATTAGAAAATCTTTTTTCTTTTTTGAAGGGAAACAGTAGATTTTATTTTTGTTTGTTTCTTTGTTTTAGCTTCAAAAGACTTCTTGAAAAGTATCTGCATCTCCTTAGAACCACAGATTTCAGTTCAAATTATTATCTACCTCATCCAGAAGTTCAATTTTGACTTGTGTTTTGTTTGTTCTGACCCATCTTCCTCTCTAGTTGCTGGACTCCTTTAGATGTTTTTGGTTTTATTTCATTTTTCCTGCTCAGTGGCACTTAAAGCTGGTTGCATAGTACCGAAGTGGTGAAAGTGCTTCATATATTGGAGGCCCAACAGCAGTATAGAAAGGCTTGCACCTGTCATTCTCTCCCAGACTTGGGTACATGAAAGACATCTGAGGATGGTCCAATTCTCTTTTGCTTTATTATTTCCTCTTTGGAAAATGTTATTTACCCTTTGGAAACTAATGGAAACAATGCCTACAAATATGGTGATCTTCCACGGGGTTTCCACTAATCTCTAAAGGGCCAAGATCTCTACAGATTATGGTGATTAACAATCTAGCCCAAGGCTCCTTTTAGTGGTGCTGGGCCCCTTAGCCCATCAGAGTGGGAGAAATGAAGGCTTCATTTCCACCCAGCCGTTCCATGGGTTCTAGCAGCCATTTGAGTCAGGAAAGACAGTTTGGATGGAGTAAGTAGGTGTGAAAAGGAAGAATACCCAAATTAGTTTACCATCTCCCTAAATCTAATGTCTTTAATCTTGCACATTAACTTAGAGAGACATTTTTTTACCCAACAGCAAAAATGCAGTGTCAACCTTTTAAACTCTACCTGTTTATCTTGTGTTATTTAACGAAGAAACATATGAACAAAATGGAAAACACAAAGATTCTACGATATGTTAAAAGAAATATAGTTGCATCCACCCCAAAGATATATAGTAACATAAACTCAATTACTGATGAATCAAGATCCTATTATATGCACCTTGGTAAACAGCCATGATTCCAATGTAATTATCATTAACGCTATAAAAGAATCCTGCCTTTCTTTTTTAAAAGAACAAAACCTTCTAAACTTTCATTTTTTACCATCAACGTTTTAAAATAGACAAAACAAAGTTTAGAATGAAGTGTTTATCACAAATTTTAAAAGTTTGTCAATTCAAATTAATAAGATTTTATTCTGAAGACAAAGTATAAAATAAGGTTCTATATAACAATAATATTCATGTGTCCTTGTATTGGATTTTAGTAATTAGTACTTCCTAGATCTACTTGTATTTATTCTTTTCTAAAATAATCCTGAATAATAAAGGCATTTTCTATTCTCTATAATTTTAACAATCACTCATTATAATTAAAATGGCTTGAAAATATCTTATTTGCCCTGGAATGAAGAAAAAAACTTAGAACTAAAAGAGCTATTATTTTGACTTGAACAACAATTACCCTTTGCTCCCATCACAACTCTTTCTTACTTTCAATCCGGGGTTTGGTAATTTGAAAAATAAAGAAGAGATAGGTATTGAAAAGAATTATATGAAAATACCTCTTCTTACCACCATTTCAAAACTTCAGTTTTAGAGGCCTAGTGACTGCAGTATTTATTTTTCAATAAACTTGTAATTTCTAACAATGAAGCCAAATTTTATAACAATCAGGCCATTTGTTTCTCCCAGGAAACTTGCCATAATAGAATTACCTTTCAAATTGCATACTGTTATTATGCAGTAGTATTAAAACACTCCTACTGTGAGCGTTATTTGCACAAACCACCACTGCACTTGCTACTCATGAGAGTACAAATAACAAATTACACTTTTGAAAACTACATTTGAATTTGAAAATATGACCAATATCACTTGTTATTCCAAACAAAAGGAATTGGCTGTGGTAACTGGGTAAAAATATGACTGCTTACATCCAATATGTTTTCCAATTAGAAGATTTCATGTGCCAAAAAAAAAAAAACCTAGTTAGTTATAATTATGAGGGTGTTTTTTGTGAGCCACTCTCCACATTTCTCCTTTGCATTCGTGTGTGCTCAGTCACGTCTAAACTGTGACCCCATGCGTTGTAGCTTGCCAGGCTCCTCTGTCCATGGTATTTTTCAGACAAGAATACTGGAGTGGGTTGCCATACCATTCTCCAGGGGATCTTCCCAATCCAGGAATGGAACGTGCATCTCCTGTATCTCCTACATTGGCAGGCGGATTCTTTACCACGGAGCCACCTGGGAGGCCAAGATCTCTTTGAGGGGTTCTTTAAACCAACCCCATCTGAAAATGGAAAACAGTGTGGAGGATGTCAACTGGGAGGAACTTAGAATCAAGCTTAAGAGTACACACTGTTTCCATTCCACTTTCCATAGTGAATTCAGTTTCCATTTCAAACAAGTGAGGCTGAGCAGCTTCCTTGCATGCCAGAAAGAAAAAGAAATGTGGTTGTTATTCTCCAGCAAAGTCTGCACACAAGCTGGCAAATAAAAGGAAATTTCAAAGGGATGTTAATTCTGCTACTAACTGTTCTACTATCCACTTTCCAGGTAAACAATGAATAGCTAAGAATATGTGAGGCAGAGGTAACAGCTTATGTAAAGGCAAAGAAACATGGAATCATCTGGATAATTGATGGAAGAGTAGGCTGTACAGAGTGGGTGCCGTGTAGGAAGAAAAGGTACCAGGACATGAAATTGGAAAATCAGGGGCCAAATTACTTAGTTCATCTCCACAAAACATCCTGCATATTATACTTCATATGCTTTTAGGATTTGAAATAAGGAAAGCATAGAGGAAAAGCCTCATGCACACACAAAAAAATGGCTTTCAGTTCAATGGAGATAACAAGAAACTTGATTAAGAAAAAAGACAGACTCAAGACATATTTAGGGGGAGAATCAAAAGGACTTTGTGTCTGATGAATGGGATGTGGCGGGAAAGATAAAAGGAATAGGCTAGGATGAAAAGAGAAGTATAAAATGCTTTTCAGTCTTCTCATTTGGGAGACTGGGTAACGAGGAGGAATGCAAGAACAGAAACGTATTTGAGAATGAGTAGGATGAATTAAGGAAATTAATTTTAAACTCTTTGAGCTCTTGGATATAGGACATTCACCTCAACACTAGCAAGTCTTATAAATCACATTCTGGGGATTTCCCTGGTGGTGCAGTGATTATGACTGCCTTCCAATGCAGGGGATGCGGGTTTGATTCCTGGTCAGGAAGCTAAGATCCCACACGCCTTGCTGCCAAAAAGCCAAAACATAAAACAGATGAAAATACTGTAACAAATTCAATAAAGACTTTAAAAATGGTCTACATTAAACAAAATTTTTGTAATAAAATAAAAATTAAAAAAAATTCACATTCTGTGTGATTACAATTTGCTCAGTCATGGTGAAACACACCATGGAGGAGCAGGGATAGCACATCATTGAAAGTGGCCAGTGAGTTGCACTTGGGAGATCTGCCTGAAGGACCAAGAGGAGAACCACACCTGCCTTCCTATCAAAAAATCCCACTCAAAACGCAGATTGGTTCAATTACTATGAAATTCCTCAAAAAGTAAATTCCTCAAAAAAACTAAAAATAGAGTTGACATGTGATCCTGCAGTCCCACTCCTGGGATATATCCAGAAAAAACTATAATCCAAAAATATAAGATACATGCACCCCTATGTTCATAGCAGCACTATTTATAATAGCCAAGACAGGGAAACAACATAAGCATCTGTTGACAGATGAATGGATAAAGACGATGTGGTACATATACACGATGGAATATTACTCAACCATAAAAAGAATAATAAATGCCATTTGCAGCAACATGGATGGACCTAGAGATTATCATACTAAGTGAAATAAATCAGAAAGAGAAAGACAAACGTCATATGCTTTCACTTACATGTGGAATCTCAAACATAATACAAATGAACTTATCTTCCAAATAGAAACAGACTCACAGAGAACAGACTTGTGGTTTTTAAGGGGCAGGGGGCCTAGGGAAATGGAAGGATTGGGAGTTTGGGATTAGCAGCTGCAAACTATTATACACAGAATGGATAAACAACGAGGTCCTACTATATAACACAGGGAACTATATGCAATGTACTGTGATAAACCATAATGAAAAAGAATATATATGTATAACTGAAGCACTTTGCTGTACAACAGAAATTAACAAGATATTGTTAGTATCAATTATGCAGTGTGCTTCTAAGTCACTTCAGTCCTGTCCAGCTCTTTGCAACTCCATGGACTGTAGCCTGCCAGGCTCCTCTCTCCATGAGATTCTCCAGGCAAGAACACTGGAGTGGTATGCTCCCCTCCAGGGGATCTTCCCAACCCAGGAACCTGCATATCTTAGGTCTCCCGCAATGGCAGGCAGGGTTCTTTACCACTAGCGCCACCTGGGAAGCGGATACCCACAAAAATCCCACCAGTCAGCTAGTACCCAGGAGACCATCAGTGGAGTCCCCAAACAAGCACAACAGTCTGTACATGAAGACACGGTCCTTCCTCGAGCACTCGGTTGAGGACACCGACAAGGGCGAGGGGTCGGCCCGCCAAGAGCTCAAGTACTGAGGCTCTAAAACCAGCCAAGAAATATGAATGAGACCTGACCGAGGCTGGAAGGATGCAGGGTTTGGGCGCACCAGCACCCGCCCCATCACCCTCCCGACATCACCTAGGGCACGCAGTACCTCAAGGGGAACAGAGCAGCATGGCTGTTGGTCTCCAGGAGCCACCGAGCAGGACCGCTGGACAAGAGGCACAGGCAGGGCCCTGCGCCTCGACCCAGGGGTGCGCACTGCGCGGATGCAGCCGCAGGTCCGCCTGCCCCACGCTGTCTCTACAGCACGCTGGCCTCCTGCCCGCCCCCGAGCCCATCTCCTTGTGGAAGTCCGTGTCTGCCCCAACCGCCAGGTGGCACCTGAAGGGTCCTAAACAGGAAGCAGGGCCACGTCGTAGAAGAGGCGCGGTGGCCAGCACCCCCGTGTTGGTCGTGAAGGCCCCGTGGGTGAGTCCTTCCACTTCACCGCCGACCTGAGGTCCACACCTGCGGCCGGGCCGCGCGTGGGTGTCTGACCCGGGGCCACCCTGCAGGCACACAGCTGCCCCCGGCAAGTCCCGGCGGAAACACGCAAGCACAAAGACCTGAAGGAAGGCGTCCCAGCCTCAGACAACTTCCAAAACTGATTATAAGCGGCCTTCCAGTTCCTCTTCCCTGGCGGGACTCAGTGCAGCGCCCTAGTCCAGCGGGCAACCGACCGCAGCCAGAAGCTCTCGCGTCTTCCTCGCCACACCTCGCCAGACTGTCCAGACCCATGTTGTCCCACCTGACGGATTTCAGGGCCCACTCCTGCCATCACTCCATGTGAGGGATGCCTTTTCACTCGATGCCTTTTCTTTCCATATCTGTTTCAAGATTTCAGAGCAACACAAATGCCCTCACAACAGGTACTTATATATCTGCCTGGTGGGAATGGCTTTAGCAGTGAGACCCAACACTTTTTCATTTTTTTCAGAGGGAAACTCAAATGCCCCAAATATTTTAAATTAATGCATTAAGAGGTTTACTGAGTACATTTTCTTTCTTCTCAATTTTAGCGGGCTAGAATCAGGCTTTATCCATTGTTTCTGTCCATTCTGTTTGTGGTATCTCCTACTCAAACTTCTTTCAAGTTAGTCAGTAACACTTTAATTCTGATAATAGAAAAGCAGCCCTCCTAGAAAATACATCATCTAGCTATCACTGTCAGACAAAAGACTTAAAAAAAAGAAAAGAAAGGAAAAGGCAGTCCTCACTTTCTCTGTCCACTGTAGATTTCCATGCAATCTACAAGAGTGAACTGCTTTCTTTAATGTATGCCTTGAGTGATATTCTAATTGAGAGAACTGGTAGATTCTTTATACCCAGCCTAAGAGTAATATTTAAGAATGTGGCTTTTTCTGACTACACTCTTCCAATTAACACTATTTGCCACTTTGTGTGGCACTCTCTTGCCTTGTAAATACTAACCTCTGCTGCCATTCCAACATATGCAAAATTGTGACGATTGAAGCTGAGGTTCAGAATGTTTTGAAAAGAAATCAGTTATAATAAACTCTCCTTTCACAATGGTTCTGTGAAATCATGACCCTTTGACCAAGGCAGGTCGTTTACTCTCTGTCTGTGGAAACTTTAACAATTATGATATATGCAGCACCACCCTCTCCTTCAAGTCATGAAAACTCTCCTTTCCTCCTGTGGCTTGCCTTCTCCCATTCTAGAGTTAGTGGTTGGGTGGGCAATCAAAGGGCCACACTTACACCATAACACTATAGGACTAGAAATATGTTTTAGTTTGCTATGGCAGCCAAGACAAAGTATCAAAGACTAGATGGCTTAAACAGTAGAAATTTATTTTATCACAGTTTCAAAGGCTAGAAGTCCAGGATCAAAGTGTCAGTAAGGTTGATTTCTTCTGAGGTCTTATTCTCTGGCTTGTAAGTGGTCATCTTCTCCCTGTACCTTTATATGGTCTTCCTCTCTATACACATCTGCATCTAAATTTCCTCTTACAAAGAAACATGGTCATTTTGGATTAAGGCCCACCCTAATCACCTCATTTTAATTTTGTTGTTGTTTAGTAACTAAGTCATGTCTGACTCTTTGTGACCCCATGGACTGCAGCATGCTAGTCTCCTCTGTCCTTCACTATGTCCTGGAGTTTGTTCAGATTCATATCCATTGAGTCAGTGATGCTGTCTAACCATCGGATCCTTCTCCTTTTGCCTTCAGTGTTTTCCAGCATCAGGGTCTTTTCCAATGAATTAGCTTTTTGCATCAGATGGCAAAAGAACTGGAGCTTCAATTTCAGTATCAGTCCTTCAGTGAACATTCAAGGTTGATTTTCTTTAGGGTTGACTGGTTTGATCTCCTTACAGTCCAAGGAATTCTCCAGAGTCTTCTCCAGCACTGCAATTCAAAAGCATCAGTCCTTTGGTGCTTAGCCTCCTTTATGGTCCAACTCTCACATCCATACATGACTACTGGAAAAACCATAGCTTTAAATATATGCAGCTTTGTTGGCAAAGTGATGTCTCTGCTTTTTAATATGCTGTCTAGGTTTGTCATAGCTTTCTTTCCAAGGAGCAAGTGTCTTTTAATTTCATGACTGCAGTCACGATTTGCAATGATTTAAATACATCCTTGAAGAACAATTCCAAGAATACAGTCACATTCTGAGTTACTGGGGGCTAGCACTTCAGTATATGAATCTGGGGAAAACACAACTTGGCCCATAACTGGATGAACCAAAGTTGGCCAATCAGTATATCCCATATGCCTAAATAGAGAGGTTGGCCCTGTTTGAAGATCTTTTCAAGCAAGATAAAGCAGTGTCTTTTTGAAGGTTGGTAAGAATGTGAAAAAAATATCATATTCTACTTTCTCAGATCCAGAGTTCCAAGAATGATACAGATTGGAGTTTACCTTTAAGGTTACAAAGATTTTTTTTTTTTTGCTAAGTAGAGAAACCTGTCAAGCATTAACATGAGGAAAACAGACAAGAGAGAGAGATGGGGAGAAAGAGAACTATCCCTTTCTGATATTATATATGCACATATATCCAGCTTGTCTAAAGTAGGGAGCTTCTGTAATATTTATAAGGCCATATGTTTTTCTTTTACGACTTAGCAGTTGGATTAGACACTTTCAATTGAAGTGTCATTTTCACTTCATTTTCTATTGAAAAAGCCTAACTAACTAACCATGGAGAAATAGATTAACCTAAGTTAGGTAGACTGATGGTTTATACTGCTGTAAATATGAATCCATCATAGATTACCAAACATTGTTAACAGTCACTGTATGTACGTGCATACTAAGTCACCTCAGTTGTTTCCAACTCTTGCAACCCTGTGGGCGGTAGCCCCCCAGGCTCCTCTGTCCATGGGATTCTCCAGGCAATAATCTTCCTGACCCAGGGATCAAACCCCATCTCTTATGTCTCCTAGCATTGGCAGGTGGGATCTTTACCACTAGCAACACCTGGGAAGCCCTAACAGTTAGTGCTCCTTCACAGTTACTCCTGAGTCCTGGCAGAAGCATCTCACTCAGACACCTGGATGGGTTTCAAGTTTCTTCAGTAATTGTAGCCTGGGATTTTTTTTATTACTGAAATGTTTGTGGTCTCACATTCATGTTGATTGGTTCAAAAAGTTAGATGACCACACAAGTTAATCAAAACATGCACCTTTTAACCATTTAAATTGTTTCATAAATTAGTCTATTTTATGTGGGTCTCTCACCATGTGTAGGCTTTCGGTGACTGATTTCCTTTTCATATTCTTGACCTCTCAGCTTCTCACCTGTGCCTCCCCACTCAAGTCCAGCCATTTGTTTCATTTATTTTTCAAACTGTACTCTTGGAATCCATTTATTTACCTTTCACTATACTCTGGGGTAACTACATGAAGTCATTGAGTTCTTTATGTTCCAAAGGTACCTTCATCACCCTAGAGTAGGTAATATCACAAAACAATAACAAACCCTGGCCTGAATTTTGTCTTTTGCCTGGCTTATATTTAACATGGCTCAATTTGTCTATCTCTCCTTCAAGTCTCCATCTACTCATTTTTTAAACATGTTCTCTAAGGACATAGGACTCTTCATACTGACTGTCCACCAGTAATAGCTTTGGCATCTCTAAACCCATCTAGCAATTCTTTGAAGAGTTTACACTGCTCCTCCTTTCTCATATCTGCTCAAATTTTCTGTAACTGTTTGGTGTCCCTCCCATAAGTATGATTGAAGTGAAAGAAAGGTAAGTAAATGGATTCCAAAACCGTTCTTGCCTAGAAGCTGGGAATTGAGATGAATGATGTTAGTCATGAGGCCCAGTCCCAAATCTGCTTAAACTTCATCCAGCATCAATCCAAATTATAATGGGATCTTCAAACACGTATCAAAAGAAGTTAAAAGTTTCAAAATTTACAATTTGAGCCTTGAGGCATTTCATTAGATTAACAGATGGTATGCTACATATTGGGCAATACAGGAGCTAAAAATGGGATTGGCAAGACTACACTCACAGGGATCATTTCTACAGTTTGTTACTAAAGAACTTTTCTTGCACATGTAGAGCAGTGATAATCACTGCTAAACCAGTGATCTAGTAAATTAGAAAAAACGGTGAAGGGGACTGGCTGTTTTTCAAGTTTTGTGTTTTGTTTTAGAGGAACTTTTTGTCTACAAGATCCAGAACCTTTAGACTTTAAAATAATAGAAACAATTCCAGAATTTACTAGAACAGTTTAAAATTTTTTCAAATGTAAACAGTATAGTAAGCTTGCTGATTGATTGAAATCAGGTGGTAGGTATGTTGCCGCCTTTTACGACCCTATGGACTCTTTGTGACCCCATGGACTGTGGCCCACCAGGCTTCTCTGTCCATGGGATTCTCCAGACAAGAATACTGAAGCAGGTTGGCATGCCCTCCTCCAGGGAATCTTCCTGACCCAGGGCTGGAACCCACATCGCTTATATCTCCTGTATTGGTGGGGAGTTCTTTCCCACTAGCACCACCTAGGAAGCCAAACAGTTGAGTAAACTTACTGACTGATTGCAATCAGGTGGTAGGTGTGTTATATTAGTATCTATGTTTTTTGAATGTCTGAAATAATTCATAATGAACTATAGTAAAGCATTTTTAAGCATGCCAACCTTGGAACCAGCCAAGTACCAAAGTGTTTCATTTTGAAAAGCTCTGGTTCCCCTTTCCCTCCCTAATTTGGAAACTGAGAAATAGATACAGAAATCAGATAATAATTATAACATCATCTTTATCATTTGTGAAGCAGCTTGGGGAATGTTTCTTTAGGTCTCGAGTCAAGTGCCTTGCTGACCCTGACCTCCAGACTGAGGCACTCACCCAAGCCCTGGCACGGTGGACACTGCAGAAGCAGAGCCCTCCTTCGTGACAGCACTGGGCTGAAGTGTATCTTCTCCGCAGGCAGGAAGATGTGAAAATACAAGAACAAGTGGCTAAAATGAGTAGAAGGAGCATGAGAGAGCTTCCTTGAGTACTTGAAATGTTCTATTTCTTGATCTGTACTGATTTTATAAATATTTAAAAATGAGAACATCTATCAAGCTATCAAATCTATTAAGATTTAAGCAGTTCTCCATATATGTTAGTCTATTAGGACTGACACCTCAGAATAACACAGACTGGGTGGCTTCAACAACTGAATCTATTTTTTTTTTTTTTTTCAGTTTTGGAGGCCAGAAGTCCAAAATCAAGGTGCCAGCAATGTTCTCCTAAGGCCTCTCTTTTTAGCTTGCAGATGGCCATCTTCCTCCTGTTTCCTTATATGCTTTCCTTTTTTCTATGCATACTCATGCTGGTGTCTCTTTATCTTCTTATATAAAGACAGCAGTCATACTGGAAAAGGACTCCAGCCTTAGGACTTCGTTTAATTTTAATTGCATTTTTTAAAAGCTCTGTCTCCAAATACAGTCACATTGGGGATTAAGGTATGATTGTGAGGGGTGGGGGACACCATTCAAGCCATAGCACCCTATATCTGGTATACTTCAATAAGAAAGTTAAAAAGAAAAGCTGAAGCAAATTCCATAAAAAGGGAACACTTCAATGTAAACAGGCAGAATTCACTGTATGAATTTAAGACATCTCAAACTTTCCAGGAAAAATTTTTATAATGGAAGCAGTTGTGAAGGGAGAGATGGGAGGCACATGAGGGTGGGTAACAGGAAGGAGGTAAGAGATAAACAGATGTGGAAAGGGAAGAGAAGGGGGAGAGGAAGGGAACGATGGAAAGGGGGAGGAAAGAGAAAGGAGAGGAAAAGGAGAGAGAGAAAGAGAGGAAAAGAATGAATAAATATGACTGAATACATGGCTTGATGGTTAAAAGAATGAACTCTAGAAGCTGACTGCCTGGGCTTATGTCTCAATAAGTCACTGAAGAACTATGTAACCATGGGGAAATCACTAATTCATTGCATGAAGTAAAGAATATACCTAACTCGTGATAATATACAGAATTAAAAGAAGTGATACATATGCAGCTTGGCATATGTTTAAGCAAGTACTGTATAAACATCTACTATTATCAGTCAAGTTTAAGGCTTCCATCTGGGATCCAATGTATAAACAATAAATGAGGACCTCCTTCCCTCTGTGATGACCCAAGGATGGTGCACAGCTTAGGAAATAGACCATTCCCTTTTTCACTCCCATGTTTTCTCCTTCTGCTTGGGCCTAGGTTTGAATAATCACAGCCAGCTCTGAACATAGAACTAGACAGATTGCTCCACTGAACTGTGCTGAGGTGGCTGGAATGTACACTATAGTTCTCATGTGATTTTATTTACGTCTGATCTTTCCCAGCATAAATCTAATTTCCCATCTAGGAAGTGCTGATATCCTACCTTTCTATGTATGATAAAGCTAAATGAGAAATCTGCAGTTCTCAAATGTAATTTTTTCGACATGGGTTATCTTGCTAAGTTTTGTTTGTTTTTTTTTTTTTTACATTGAAACAACCAAACAAAACAACACCTCAGCAAAGGCCTTTTTATTCCCTCCAGTTCACTGTGATACAGGTTGATAGAGCACACCAGCCCAGAGGAGAATCCTTTCTGAAAGATGAAAATGCTAGCGTTTTGTTCATTTCCTACCGTGGCACTTCCAGAGGCTACAACACCATGCTCTAACTGGGAGCTGGAAAACTGCAGGTAATGTTTACTGTGTCTGTTTATTAAAAGGTGTTAATAAGCAGTTGCATGGCATCACCCAGTTAGACACATCTGCAATGGTGTTTTTACACTGAGTCTGAGGAATGTTTCCTTGGCATAGATTTTTAAGAGCTTTTAGAAAGAATATGATTCTAGTAGATGCCAGATTTGTGGCTTCATCCAGTGCAGTTCAGATGGCAGACAGGATGTGGTTGAGCAGTTATGGGGGTTGCAGTGAGTCGCTATGGAGACAAATGTTTCCATGGTGACCTTCCCCATTCATTCAGTATGAGGCCTCCTCACACCCATGAGAATTAATGACATGGCATTAACACTGATAATCATAATGAAGAGAGCTGTCTGACAGTGGGGCAACCCAACCCTGACATTAGTGAGGAAATAAGATAGAGGAATTTAGCCAGTATGTAGAGGAATAAAATATTGAACTACAGCGAAAGGAAATCCATTTCTTTTTCTTTTATAGAATAGTTTTCCTGCCAGAATGGACCCTGCTGCTGACAGGCTTCTATAGTCTCCCCTCTGAGAATTCTTTTAGTACTACAACCAAGTGGGGGTGGAAATAAATAACCCAAAGAAGTGATTCACTGAAGGTCAAAAGAAACAGGATGAGAGAATATAGAAGGGGCACAGACTTAAACTCTACTCAGTCGTCCCAGTTTGTTTGTTTGTTTGCTTGTTTAAATACTTTAAAATGTTCCTTAGGAGGTCCTTTTAGGAAAAAATCTTTCTCCTGAAAAACTTACCCTTTTCTATAGCTTTGCAAAACTTTTGTTCCTTTCAGGGAAAAAGTGCTTTTCACATTGTGCTAATAGCAGCACTTTATTTCTGTGTGCAGAGATGTGGGGCATTGCACAAACAAAGAATGTGAAACACTGGGGGTCTACCCTCTCTCTTAGATGCCAGCCTGAGTAAAATTATAGACACAAGTTTTTCAGAGCAGGATATAGATTTTCACAGGCTCCTAAAGGACCGGGCCTTGTGATTTACTCAGTCATTTGCATGGTTATCTCCTTTATGAAATTTTAAGATTCCATAGAGCAAAAACTTCATCTTACTCATCTTTGGCATCATAAGCCCCACTCCCAATGCACACGTACACATGCAAATAGACACAAATACTTGTGCACACACAAACATTAATCTAGCATCCTTCTTTAAGTACCACACACCACATTACTACATATCTATTCATGAGTGGATTTGATTAGCCCATAAAACCTCCGGTGAGGCAGTTAAGCAGTTATATATGAAGTTTTAGAAATCCATAGAGCTAAATTATGACAGTTTTTTAAACTATGCAGCACTGTTTTCCTTTTTGAAATGTTTAGACAAGCAGATTTGACACAAATACATACAGTAAAGCCTGAGAGGCAGTAAATGAAAAACATGTGTGAAAAAATCAAGACACTCTCAAGGCAGCTGGACTATTCAGATTGTTTAAATGATGTCTGCAGAATGCTGATGCTGGACCTACCGTGACATTTATTAATCCATCAAATATTTATTGAGATCCTACTTTAATAGCTGTTTGCTCTGTGCCAAGCACCATTTTAAGTCCTTTTTATCCTTAGTAATGTATTTAATCTTCTCTAAGAGGTAAACATTAGTATTAAAATACCTATCTTTCAAGCAAGTAAACTCAAATACAAGTAATTTAAGTAACTCATCAAAATCGACACAGATAGTAGAGGTAGAGTCATAAATTGAGCCAAGCAGCCAGACTCCAGATCATAAGCTCTTAACCCCTCTGTGATACTGCCAGTTCTTGGGCTGGGAAGTCAGAATAAAACCATAATCAGGAGGTATGTCCTTTTTCTGTGTTTCCATAAAGCTTAGAGTTTTGAAAGAGAGACATGCTGAAAACAACCAATTACAATCATAAGCAGCAAGTGCTATATGAGGGCCAAGGAAGACCTATAGGGACAGAGCAACATAAATCATCCTAACCTACGGACTATGAGACTTCTCACAATGAGGAAAAGATCCAGAGAGTAAATGAGGTGCCATTTCCATACCAGCCTTGTTTCCTGATTGTTGTTGGTGATGAGGTATGAATGGGTGAGCCAGAGGGGTTGAGTCATATTCAGGAGGGAATCTTTCCAAGTAATTCCTAAGGTCAACTGATGAGAGACACACGTCTGGTAAGTGTGTCACAGGACAGAAAGCATCTGACTAGACAGGGACCAGCATACCAGGCGAAACGTGTCAGCCTGATTGACTCTTGAGAGGGAGTTGGGAGAGAGACTGTTGGGAGGGAAAATTTTCCACAAAGCTAGAAGTGTAGATGTGGACATTCTAGAAACCAGTGCAGTAATAATACTGAGAAGCTCTGTTAAGGTAAGAAAGAATGCTGTAAATGGACAGATTTGGGGGAGCCAGGCACCTGCTGGAGAAAGTCCCTCTAAAATCCAATCTAAGTCTTGACGATCATTACACATTTATATCCATCACCGTAATAGTACATACTGAGCAGTTTCTGTTTACCAGACTTTATGCTAAGACTAAGGGGAAACAATTATTATTACTACTGTTGTTGTTGTCATCATCATTGTTGTTGTTATCCTGATCAAAGTTATGACACAGTAGAGATGCGGGCCTGACCCATGATCATTGCTCAACCCCCACAAGTTATTTGTCACTTATGGCTGCTGATTGACACCTTTTTGACTCTGAAAGTTAATAGTCAAATCTAAGGGAATATGTTGAAAAAAAAATGACAGTTTTTTTTTTGCTCACTTCAAAGTTTTTATGAATTTTAAGTATTGGTTGATTAGCTTCTTTCAGGCAACACTAATTACAGCAGATTATGTAGGACAGGGCACAGTGGAGGTCAGAAGAAACCCTAAAACTGGGGAAAAGTATATTTTAAAACATTAGGGAAACAAAGAGTCAAGAAGACAAACCTAAGTATTAGCACTCAGAGCAAGCCAGGAGTTTTAGAGGCCCCAACAAACAGCTTCTAGATGATTAGCAGAAAAAGAAGGGGTGAAAGTAAAATGTGTGACCAAAGAGACAGGCTATCTGAAATTGCCAGGCAAGCCAGAGCAATGTAGAGACAAAGCCAGACTCATAGGACATGAAGCCAGGACCCCTGAGCCCAGGCTGCCTGCTCTCCTGCCCCTGCTTGTTGGGTTCCCTCCCATCCTGCTGAGAATAAATGGGCCTGGGTGGAGACCCACATATGGGGCGAGCAGAAGCAATAACCATAAGGGAATCTGTAAGTGGGGGCAGGAGCTGCTACATCAGAGTTTAAATGGTTAATGGTCTTCCAGTATTTCCTAGGTATCCTCAAGTGACTGAAGTGTTTAGACTGAAATATTCATTTGTAAGAAATAAATGACTGAAAAATCATTCGTAAAATCTTTTAAGAAGGGCCTTATTTGGGAGCCACAGAATTTTAATGCTTTCCAGTACTCTCCTTCTGCAACTTTGCAATTGCCCTATCCTTTCCTTCTGCATCCGCTTACAACCATCATCACTTCTAGGCTCTTCTAACAGACCAAAATGTGGCAAATGTAGGGCATCATTTGAAGAGTGTATTGCTCCTGACACCCATGTTTAAAGGCATGTCTTTCATGCCCTAAATTGTACCTTTACATTTAATTATAATTATGGGGTTAGCCATGGAGAAGGCAATGGCACCCTACTCCAGTACTCTTGCCTGGAATATCCCATGGAAGGAGGAGCCTGGTAGGCTGCAGTCCATGTGGTCGCTAAGAGTCGGACACGACTGAACAATTTCACTTTCACTTTTCACTTTCATGCATTGGAGAAGGAAATGGCAACCCACTCCCATGTTCTTGCCTGGAGAATCCCAGGGATGGGGGAGCCCTTGTGGGCTGCTGTCTATGGGGTCGCTGCTGTTAAGTCACTTCAGTCACGTCCGACTCTGCGACCCCTTAGACGGCAGCCCACCAGGGCTCCCCTGTCCCTGGGATTCTCCAGGCAAGAACACGGGAGTGGGTTGCCATTTCCTTCTCCAATGCATGAAAGTGAAAAGTGAAAGTGAAATCGTTCAGTCGTGTCCGACTCTTAGCAACCACATGGACTGCAGCCTACCAGGCTCCTCCATCCATGGGATTTTCCAGGCAAGAGTACTGAAGTGGGGTGCCACTGGCTTAGCCAAAATGTTCATTCAGATTTATCATAAGATCTTATGGAAAATCCCAATGAGCATTTTGGTCAACTCAATACTTTACAGGATATTTGTTCATCTTTCATGCATCATATCTAGGACTGCTAAATATTGGGAAAAGTGATTTGAACATATCCTTTATAAAATGCCAATGCTTAGATAAATGTATTTTCCTATCTAGGCACATAGTACTTAAATCTGTTATTCCTTCTTTTTAAATACAGGTTCCACATAAGGTTATTGAACTCAAATAATAAACTCTTTGAAAATCTATACCTGAATGAGTTTCAAGGAGAGTCCTCAAAATCTAACCAGTTCACTAACATTGTGAACCAGGAAGTGACTTCCTTATTTCAACAATAGGAAGTATTTTTATGACTTATAGTACCTTGGGTGGTACTTTAGGGATATATGAAGCGAGAAGTTCCTTCCCTGTTTGCAAACCTCTAGCTACAAATTATGCCCTTGATCTTGATGCTATTGGCTGACTGGCTTACTAAGGATTTGACGTATTGTCTTTTGTCCTTTGGCTCCTGTCACTGTCTTCACTTTCCTGTCCTTTTCATGGTATCTGCTCGATTCTGGAATCTCTTTTTGGTTGCCTTTTCTCCCTTGTACAAAATGTTGTCTTGTCTTCTCAGCATTTCAAAAGGTTTCCCCAGTGACTTGAATTTGAAGAAAGCTGCAGGGTCGTAGTTCAGTGGCAAGCTTAGGATGACAGTGAAATCCCTAAACAGGGACTACTCTTTCTGAATAAAGAAATCTAAAAATAAAAGCTGTCTGCAGCTGGGACTGTGTGCCAGGACAACTATCACTGAAACGCAGAAGAAATTGAAAGCATAAATAGAAAAACAACCTTGCTAGAAAGGACTAAGTTGTTAAATTGGTGCCAAGATAGAAAACTAGAAGAGGCCAACTTCATAGTAGGTGGTTTATCACTCACAGATAGTTTAATGCAGAGGAAGTTTGATTCATCCAAGAAATGTCAGCCCCAAGATCGAAAGGACACAGCAAAGAGACTCTAAGTCCGCGTGACTTCCTGAAAACAACTGGAGATACTTCACGTTCCCAGGGCACCACTTGCTGCTTTTCTTCCTTCTACACAATGAACCCTGGTTATTTTACTGATTTCTTTTCCACCAATGAGCTTCCTTGGGATGGCAAATTTTTAAAATCATCAGAACCAGTCCCAAATTCCCTCTCACTGAAGCCATTCATGCCTGGCATATGATTTCACAACATCCTAGTTTGGGGCTCCTATAAGCTCACTCTGACGGCTATTTCAGTGCATTTGACCTCCTGTTTTTCAACCCCTCTCTCTTAATTCTGCCTGTCATCCCCATATAGTTTTACTTCCTTTTCTCCTGGAAAAGTTTAGACCACCCCCTTGGTTATCACTTGGTATCCATTGGTGAAGTCTCAAATCCCTATACCCATAACTTGATAACACTTGAGGAAAAAGAAGTATACAATTATGCAGCTAGCGCTATTGAAAATGTGTGTTTGTCTTTTCAACTGGACCATCCAATGCTGCTCAGCAACGCAATGTGTTACTCTTTCAGCCCCCTCAACTATGAGCCACAAATATGACTTCAGATCTAAACCAGGCTTCGAAATCCTCTTTATTCTATATGTCCCATTTTTTCTTAACAGATGATCTGTATGGGGAAAAGTGGGGCTCTCTATAGCACACAAGACTACAAATTATTTCTATCTATATGGCATATCATGTACTTTCTACCAGCATAATTGAAAAAGCACTTCTTCTAGAACTTTTTATTTGATCACCCACTTTTCTGGTTTTCCTTCAGATTATAAAATCATGCTTATTTCTCTTAATTTAGAAGGAAAGAAAAAGTCTCAAACCAGTGTTCCCTCTCTAGCTGTTTCCTGCATTCTCCATCCTTTTATTGTTCAGGATAGCCTTTACCTACTGTCTTTACTCATTCACTCGCTTTCTCACATTTCACTTATTTTAATGAATATAATTCTTTTACATCACCATTAAAATAATACATGTACCCATTTTTAAATGAAGAAGAGTAATTTCCATACCTCCTTCTGTCCACACGCTGATTTGACTATTGGGCCCCTCTTTTAACACTTTAGGCTACCCAAATGCTACCATTTTAATACATCTCTTCACCAATAGATGTATTTTTTTCCTTCCCTTATTTTAATAGAGTAGGTTCTTTAGTTCTGACAGAGCTTTCTAAGTCTTGTGTATCTGAAAATGTTGCTCTTCTACCCTCATGCTGATTAATAGGTGGTTTGAGTATTGAATTCTTTGTTGAAAAAGCAATTTCCCTCATAACTTTGAAGCCACTACCCCTCTATCTCTAGCATCTATTGAGAAGTTCAATGTTATCGCAATTATTGTTCATTTTTATAGTCAATTTTAAGCTTTAAAAAATTCTCAGACATAAGGAGGGGTGAATAAGTAGCACAAAGAATATCTTTCCTGTTCCATGTGAAAAGAAATTACCGATCTGAAGCCTCAATGCCCTGAATACTTAATCATATATTTCCTAAAAAGACATTCAACATGTTCCTACATTTAAAAAAAAAAGTGCAGTCAAGATCAGAAAGTCAACATTGATGCAACATTATCAGCTAACTGGTTTAACTCTTTTTTTTTTTTTGCTTTGTTTTGTTTTGGTTTAACTCTTTAGGCCACCTCTTTGGAACCTATTCAAGTTTGCCAATTGTCCCAGTAATGTTTATTAATATTTAAAGAATCCAGTTCAGAATCACCTTTTACAGGGCTCTGTACTCTCCCCTTCAGTTCAATTCAGTTCAGTAGCTCAGTCAGTTGTGTCCGACTCTTTGCGACCCCATGAATCGCAGCACGCCAGGCCTCCTTGTCCATCACCAACTCCCGGAGTTCACTCAGACTCACGTCCATCAAGTCAGTGATGCCATCCAGCCATCTCATCCTCTGTTGTCCCCTTCTCTTCCTGCCCTCAATCCCTCTCAGCATCAGGGTCTTTTCCAATGAGTCAACTCTTCCATTGAGGGGGCCAAAGTATTGGAGTTTCGGCTTTAGCATCAGTCCTTCCAATGAACACCCAGAACTGATCTCCTTTAGAACGGACTGGTTGGATCTCCTTGCAGTCCAAGGGACTCTCAAGAGTCTTCTCTAACACCACAGTTCAAAAGCACCAATTCTTCAGTGCTCAGCTTTCTTCACAGTCCAACTCTCACATCCATACATGACCACTGGAAAAACCATAGCCTTGCTAGAAGGACCTTTGTTGGCAAAATAATGTCTCTGCTTTTTAATATGCTATCAGGTTGGTCATAACTTTCCTTCCAAGGAGTAAGCATCTTTTAATTTCACCATCTGCAGTGATTTTGGAGCCCCCCAAAATAAAGTCTGACACTGTTTCCACTGTTTCCCCATCTATTTCCCATGAAGTGATGGGACCAGATGCCATGATCTTCGTTTTCTGAATGTTGAGCTTTAAGCCAACTTTTTCACTCTCCTCTTTCACTTTCATCAAGAGTCTTTTTAGTTCCTCTTCACTTTCTGCCACAAGGGCAGTATCATTTGCATATCTGAGGTGATTGATATTTCTCCTGGCCATCTTGATTCCAGCTTGTTGCTTCTTCCAGCCCAGCATTACTCTCTCTTAGTCTCAGCTAATTCTTCAGTTTTTTCTAGGCTTTTATAACTTTGACACTTTTGATGAGGATGGGTCAGCTATTTTGTGGCACAAGTGACCCTCTGATTGGGTTTGTCTTGTGATTAAATGAAGGGGATGCATTCTTGGGAAGACTATAACATAAGTGATGCTATAGCTCTCTCAGGGAATCATAACAGCTTTATAAGGCATGATACATCTCTATCCATTCTGTAACTTTTAAACCTTTAAGCCCATGTCATTATATTAAATATATATCTCATGTAGACATGTAACTGAGGACTTCTTTATCTGTTCTGACAGTCTTTGCCTCTTAATTGGTACATTTAAATCATTTGAATTGATATAATTAGTGCTAGGGTTGCATTTACGCCTACAAACTTACTATTGGTTTCTGTTTGTCCCATTTCTCTGTTGACTTTTTCCCTCTTTTGCTTCTTTTGGGTCATATAATTACCTTGTAGCATTCAATTTTTTTCCTCCACTGTTGGTTTATTAGCAATATCTATTTGTTATATATATATATGCATATGTATATATAATTACTATTTATTCATTTATTTTTGGTCGTTCTGGGCCTTCGTTGCTGCTTGAGGGTTTCTCCAGTTGTGGAGAGGGGGACTGCTCTCTAGCTGAGGTGTTCAGGTTTCTCGTTGCCGTGGCTTCTCTTGTCGCGGCGCACAGGCTTCTAGGCACGTGGGCTTCAGTAGCTGCAGCCCTCGGCCTCACTAGTTGTGGCTCACTGGCTCCACAGTGCCGGCTGCGTGGCTGTGGCGCACAGGCTCACTTGCTCCACGGCCATGGCATATGAGATCTTCCTGGACCAGGGATCAACCCATATCCTCTGCATTGGCATGTGGATTCTTGACCACTGGACCACCAGAAAAGCTCCTGTTTTGTATTTTTAGTGACTTCTCTACAAGTTACAATATGCCTCTCAACTTTTCACAATTTGCTTTTAAAGTTATTAAATTATTTAAGCTATTTATCTTGATATACCCGTTATGTATAATGTGAGGACATTACGGTATAAACTTATATCTCCTGCACTTGGTACTCTTATCACATACTTTACTTCTATATATGTCATCAGTCACAAAATACATTGTCATTATTTTTGCTTTAAATAGTATACTATCATTTAAACATGTAAAAAATAAAACAAAACAAAAAAAGAATTTTTTGGAAGTTGAAAAAGTTCTGGAGATGGATGGTGGTTGTGTGAATGTACTTAGTGTGAGTGCATAGTGTGAATGTACTTAATACTACTGATCTGTACACTTAAATATTAAGATGGTAAGTTTTATGTTATGTATATTTTATTATTTAAAAAGAAGAAAATATTTTATATTTACTACTAATTTACCACTTCTGGCACTTTTGAGTCCTTTTTATACTTATATTTTTCCCTCAGGGAATATATACCTTCAACCTAAGAACTTTAATATTTTTTGTAGTTAATAGCTGCTAGCAATTCTTCCAGCTTTTGTTTCACTAAAGAAGTCTTGCAACAAAAGCAAAAGTAAACAAGTAGGACTACAACTAACTAAAAAGCCTCTGCCACAAAACGAAAAGGCAACCTACTGATGGGAGAGAATAATTACAAATCATATATCTGATAAGGAGGTAATATCCAAAAATATAAAGCACTCATTCAAATCAGTATCAAAATACCATTAATTAGATTAAAAATGGGCAGACTATAGGAACATACTTTTTTTCCCAGAGAACATGTACAGATAGCCAACAGGTGCAAAAAAAAAAAATGCTTAAAATCACTAATCATCAGGGAAATGAAAATCAAAACCACAATGAGATATCTTCTCACACCTGTTAGAATTTTTAAAAAATACAGAAAATAACAAGTGTTGCCAAGGTTGTGGAGAAAAGGGAAGCCTTGTACACTACTGGTGGAAATATAAATTGGTGCAGTTAGTATGGAAAACAATATGGGTGTTCCTCAAAAATGTAAAAAAAGAACTACCATATCATCCAGCAATTTCATACTTGGGTATTTATCCAAAGAAAACAAAAATCTGAAAAAAAAATGTTCACTTCTATATTAATTGCAGCCAAGACATGGAAGCAAATGTAACTGTCCATCAATGGATGAATAAATAAAGGAAATGTGATATATACATACCATGAAATATTATTCAGCCTTAAAAAAGAATGAAATCTTGCCATCTGCAACAGCATGTATGGACCTTAAGAGCATGAGGCTAAGTAAAATGTCAGACAGAGGAAGGAAAATGCTATATGGTCTCACTTATATGTGGAATTAAAAAATAAAAGACAAAACAGAGATCATAAATACAGAGAACTGACTGGTAGATGCCAGAAACTGGAAGTGGGCAAGTGGGGAGGTGGGCAAAATGGATGAAGAGGATCAAAAGTTACAGACTTTCAGTTATAAAATAAATGAGCCCTGCGGCTATAAAGTACAGCATGGTGACTATAATTAATAATACTATATTGCATATTTGAAAGTTGCTAAGAGAGCAAACCAGTCAATCCTAAAGGAAATCAGTCCTAAATATTCATTGGAAGGACTGATGCTGAAGCTGAAGCTCCAATATTTTGGCCACATAATGCAAAGAACTGACTCATTGGAAAAGACCCTGATGCTGGGAAAGATTGAAGGCAGAAGGAGAAGGGGATACAGAGGATGAGATGTTAGATGGCATCACTGACTTGATGGACATGAGTTTGAGCAAGCTCCAGGAGTTGGTGATGGACAGGGAAGCCTGGCTTGCTGCAGTCCAGGGGGTCACAAAGAGTGGGACACAACTAAGCAACTGAATTGAAGAGAGTAAATCTTAGAAGTTCTCATCACAACAAAAAAATTATAACTATGTGGTGACAGATGTTAACTAGACTTATTGTCCTTATCATTCTGCAATATATGCAAATATTGAATCATATTGCACACAAGAAGCTAATATACTGTTATATGCCAATTATATCTCAAAAATCTTTAAAGCCTTTATTTGCCTGCTTTTTTGGAAAATATTTTGTTAGCATTTTAAGAATACTGTTTCATTACTTTCTGACTTGCATGTGTCTGAAAAGCAGTCATCTCATTATGCGCTTATTTTGCCTGTGTTAACTCATTTGTTAAGGAACTACAGTGCTCTGCTATCTGTTGGCCAATGTCTGAAAATAATTGTTTCATATATTTGGTCCAATTTTCTAATTGTTTGGAAGGTCATGTCCTATACCAGTTTCTCTGTCATAGATAAAACAGAATTTGCCATCTCATCTCACAAATTGTGTTATATGTAAATACATGATTTCTTCCTGTTAAAAGACAGATATTCTTCACCTGGATTTAAAAAAAAAATTTTTAAACCAAAATGAAACTATAACTTTCTATTTGTTTTCTATTTCTCTCATGTACATATTTGTTCCTGTCTTCTTTCTTGCTTGCCTTTTTCAAATTTAACCTGACTTTTTTCTTTTGAATGTGTCTATTGGCCTTTCAAATGTACATTATTACATTATTTTTAATGAATGTTTATAGGATTACAACATGCATTATTAATTTACCGTGATCCACTTAGAGTTACTTTTATAGTGTTTTAAATGAAATCTAAGAACTTTGCAAAATGAATTCCTTTTATCTACTCCTGTCTTTTTTGTTATTGTTGTTGTATATATTATTTCTACAAATATAGAGTTTAAGTTTCAATCATATAATTTTTTTATTAATCATAGGTTTATAGTTTTGCTTTTGTCACATGACTTTTACAGAGACTAACAGAATATAACTGTATATTTAGCTGTGTATTTACCCAACACTGGTGAAAGAGATGGAGTTAAGAATATACTTGGGTCCTGTACTCTGAAAATTCTATGCTTCTTGTCATTCCATAAAGAAAAGCAACTTCTCTCCATCTCTTCCATACTTCTGTTTTTATTTCACTGTAGTAAAGATTTTGTTAACCAGAAGCAAAAGCCAGACTCTGAAATGTTTCATCTCTATTTCTTCCGGTATCTGGTGTGTTCACTGTAAAAGGAAAAACAAAAAACAAAACAAAACATGTGTCATATTCTTTTGTCTTTTTCTTGCTAACCTGGCTCTTTCCCTGACCCTCTTTTGCTGTTTGAAGGCCATACTCTGTCTTGGTATCATCCATTAAATGGGGTTTGTCTCATTCTTGTGCCTTGTGTCACATTCTGCTTTAGCCTGGCGGAGCTCCTTGTTTCCTGAATTCACCCTGCTGTTTTCCCAGCCTGTTTTGTCTGTGGTTCTCCTTTGGAGGAACAGTACCTTCATCCATTGACCATCTGGAAAAACACCTTTGAACATTCAGGTCTTGCATCATCTGCACCCACAAGGCTTCTGTTTCATCTCCTCTCTCCCAGATGGTAAAAACCATACCTTCCTTTGGGCCCCCAGGGTGCCCTGCGTATCCTCCTGCCTTTGTTCTCTTAAAATTTAAATGCATTTGTTTGTTTATCTGGCCTTTACCAGTAGTTTTAGATCCTAGAACACACCTCTTTCCTTTTTGTTTCTAGCACTATGTCAGCACTGGGAGTTGCTGAATGAAAAAATGACTAATTAACTGAACGTATGAAGGAAGAAAATGGCAACCCCCTCCACTATTCTTGCCTGGAGAATCCTGTGGACAGCGGAGCCTGGTGGGCTTCCGCTATGGGGTCACACAGAGTTGGACACAACTGAAGTGACTTAGCATGCATGATGCATTGGAGAAGGAAATGGCAACCCACTCCAGTATTCCTGCCTGGAGAATCCCAGGGACAGAGGAGCCTGGTGGGCTGCCGTGTATGGGGTCGCACGGAGTCGGACACAACTGAAGTAACTTAGCAGCAGCAGCAGCATGAAGGAAGGAATATAAGTTTGAATGTCATATGTTGTAATGGGTAATTTTAAGGTAATAAATATTTAAACAATAAAGCAGTATCATAAACTGAAGTTAAATTGAGAAGAAAAGATAAAGATAATGTCACAAAGAAATAATTAAGAATTGACCAAATCCTAATTGAGATTTCTAAATATAACTCGGATCCCTGTGTACAAGTTTTTTCCATTTTTTTCCTTGAGAAATGTAGATTGGCATGGAATCTATAGCTGATTGGCATAAGATGCTCACAGCATCTGACCAAGCATAAGAAGCCAGCATAAGAGAGTTCAAGAAAAAGAATGCCTTCCCTGGAAAGACAAAATACAAATGTGCTCAGTCATTTTAGGAACTGGTAGGGGAATGGATTTAAAATTCTAAAAAAAGTTAAGTCCAAGGCAGAAAAAAAAAATTGTCTCTTAAAAATCAGTGTTTCAATGATGGACAATTTTGGCCAATTAAAGTTTAGAGTAATTGCTATGGTGATTTTGGAAAAGAATGAAGCTAATGAGTTTCTGAATGTCAACTGCAATTTTTTAGTAGTTTTAATTTGCAATCTCTTTATTTAATGGAGAAAGCATTGAAGATTCAGTCTGAGTGTATTCAAACTGCATTTTAGTCTTTACAGCTGTACTTTACCATAGGAATTATGTTCTACTCTAAAATCCATTCAGTTTTTGGAAGTCAAGTCTTAGATATCCCCATTAAGAGTGTCAAATCATATACTGTGTCAGATTCCAAAAATAACTTTGCTCAGTGTTATACAGGATAAGAATCTGGCCTGATATACTAATCCTCTGATCTAGAGGGAAATAGTTGACAGATTGCTTGACCTAGCAAATCATTCAGATAACTCTGCTAGAGCAATGGCCTTGCCATTTTTTTTAATATAAATTTTTGATTCCTATCAATTTCACTGAAGGAAACTTTAAGAAAAGGGTCCGAAGATTTTTTAAATTCACTGTATACTTTAAATGTCTATTTCAAGTAGATAGAAAGCAATCCCCTGTCTTTCCTAGTTTTGCAGAGGCAATTGGAGGAAATAATAAGAGTGACAATTTGTCTTTTCCTCCCTTTTTGAGATATTATGATAAATGTAAAAATACAGCCCAGACACCTACACATTTAAGTCTACCTCAGCCTAGACATTTACCTGAAGATCAATAGCTTGAAAACCCTTATAAACCATGTGCATACATATAATTGGTGCTTTTCCTCTCACTTTAGGACTTTGCTTTTTATTTCCTAGTATTGATGTCTACAGAGAAAGGAATGAAATGATACTACAAAGTCTAATGTACCAATCACATGAGTCCCATCATACAAAGAAGAGAAGTAATGAGCTGACTTTTCTCATTTTTCTGCTTGCATTTTCCCCTCTTGATTTTTAGCACCAAGCTAATATTTGATATCAGAAAAAATGCAACAAAATGAAAACACGAAAAGCCCAAAAAAGTCATCAAACCAAGGATGACTTTCTGTGTCTGCTTTTCAGATTCACGCTGCCAATTATTTCAGGGATAAGAAACTCAGAGACACAAAGGTTACCTACTCCTACAAATGCATTATTTTCCCCTTAGTTGTCAGGATGGCAGGCAACACAAAAACAAACATGAAAAAATATCTATTTTCAATGTTTTTATGTTCAGTTAGTGGTTTTCTAGTCCACCATTCACTAAAGCAAACTACTGTAGAAAAATGCCTGCCCTGTGGTTTCACTCTTTCCCTCTCGCAATTGAAGGTCTAATGAGAGATCCTACTAGTTCTGAGGTTTTAGTTAACATGTGTAAGACTGATTTACGAGCTTTGACCTTTCCCTGATTAACTCAGGGGCATTGATCTTTGCTTTCCTTTTTTTCAAATTTCATTTTTTTATTTTTTGTTATATCATCCATTCTTTATTTTTTTAATTGAAATATAGTTGATGCTGTATAATTTCTGCTGTATAACAGTGATTCAGTTACACACATATGTATTCTTTCTTAATGTTCATTTCCATTATTACTTATCCTGAATATTAAGTGTAGTTCCCTGTGCTACACAGTAGGACCTTGCTGTTGATCCGTTCTATTTATGCTTGCATCTAATAACCCCAAACTCCCTGATCTTTGAAGTAAGCTTTGATCAAGATAAACACACATACACAAATGAGAAGTTCAGTACAATTACTTGAGCCCTAGAGGACATTAAATTTTAACAAGTAATATGTAGGTAATGGTCCATGTTATCTACAGATCTATTAAGACAAATTGTATCTAATTGTCTGTACTTTTGCAATAGACATTCTTATGCTCTTTTCTCCATCAGTATTTGATAAATTGTAAGCAAGAACTTGTACCCCTCTCCAGTAATGGTCAATTGTCAGAGCAACATTACATTTAAGTGATTTTTTAGACTCTCTCAACATACTACTTTAGTGGGCCTTCAAAATATTTTTCTGTAAACAATTAAATAACTTTTCAAAATCATACTATGGTATCTAAACACTTTAATAATATTTTAGAACTCTAAAGGCTTTAATGGTTTTACCAAAAAAAAAAAAAAGATTTCACAGACAAGCATCTTCCTTTGACGTAAGAGATACAAAACCCTGAGAGAGGAAATGATCTGATCAAGGTCAAACTTTGAGTTAGTGAACAAGTCAGAACTAGAAAACAAAGACTTGTCAAGTGTGAGATACATTCATCAGCACTAAATAATGATAAGATGTCAGAACATTTCCATTATCTTTTTTTTTCAGCTGTTTATATGTTTAAAAGCTGTTTTTAATGGGTTATTTCCTTACCAAGCCCCTAAAATATAACCTTTTATTTTCAAACTTTAGGGTTTTTTAAATTTAAAAATGTACTTTTAATTGAAGACTTAGGATTTTGAAAGAATAACTTGGAATTTGAAAGTGGACTGTAAACTGTAGAAATGCTTGTCACTTTATATGTCCCCTGAAAATCTATTTGGCATTCAAAACGTTTATTCATCAAGAATTTAGGGGGTACTTCATTATTCACATGCATGATTGATAGCTGTTTCTGGTTTTTTCACATTTCTTACTTTAAACACAGCTTGTATTTGGTGGCAAATAGAAGACTGAAAACTAAGTTAAAAAAAATTTACAAATAGACAAGTTGAATAACTATTTCATATTTCTTCAGGGAGATTTATAGACTGTTTAAAGGAGCCACAAATTTGTATTTCTGGAAACTGACCCATTGAACTAAGCATATTCTTTTTTTCTGAATGTGAACATCTTTGCAAATCCTTTACCTTTTTTTTAACCCTTTAATTTTGGAGAGGAGTATATTGCTCATTTTGTAGGACCTTGTATCTAATGAAGTAGCAGACATTAAGAAAATGTTACTGAAATTTATTTGAGACTATGGCCTGGGACTTTTTCATTGTACGAAATATAGTCTGATTTTTTAAAATTATGTTTATACATGTAAGTGCCTTACCACTTACTTAGTCACTAGTGAAAGAAATAGACTACAGATTTAAGAAGTCAAACCATGGGAGATCAACAAAGCCTTTAAAGGTCCCCAGTTAACAAATTTATTAATTGTTATTTTTATAACTGCAGTGTGTGTGTGTATGTGTGTGTATACTTTTATAACTGATTTAACTTCTGTTCTCTTTGTTATAGATTAAGAAGTGATTTGAGACTGCCCTGATGGTACAGTAGATAAGAATCTGCCTGCCAATGCAGAGGACATGGGTTCAATCCCTGGTCTAGGAGTATTCCACATGCCATGGGGCAACTAAGCCCCTGAGCCACAACTACTGAGCCCTTGCTGTAATACACACACACACACACACACACGCACGCACACACACGCCCGGTGCTCCTTGTCAAAAGATATGCTTGAATTCTAGAGTGAGTAATTGTCTGTCCTGCCCTTATACAATTTGTACCCAGCTGTTGCTCTGTGACAGAGTTACTCTCTATGGGATATAGCTATGTATGTAGATCTCTAGTCTAACAGTTAAAATGATGCTTTTTATCATAACCACAAAGCACTTAATTGCACGGAGCAGTTTAGGAAAGAGACTCTGGGTCAAGACAGATCGTAATCTAAGGCAGATAACACTGATGTGGAAAACGTTCAGGGTAGGCAGGCAGCAAAATAATAAGCTATGAGTAATTACAAAGATAAAAATTAGCAGCTTCACTGTACTTTTGTTCAGGGTAAATGCACTTCGGACAACTCACCTTTCATCGCTAAATTCTTTAAAGGGATTTCAGCAGCTATTATTTTCTCACTGAGCTTTCACTACTCCAGAAATAAAACTTTCAGAGCACTTTATCACTGGATAAAGGGATAAGGGATGGGATGAAGAATATGGTAAAAAAATAATTAAGTTCAAAGAGTCATTTCTGTGCAACATCATTTGAGCCAATTGTTTTCACCTCATCTACCATATACATAGCTAATTACTAAAGATCATCCTCCTTCAATCAAGGGATGACTATAATTATCAAGCACTTCTTTGTATTCCTTGATTAAAAAACAATTTTTAAATTGATTAAAAACACAAGAAGAAAATTTATCTGGGGCTTAATTGCTGGTATACTCAATCTCAAATAGCAATTAAATGAAAGGAAATGATCCTATCAAGTACACAGGAAAACCAGAGGATAGTGTCAGTTGAAGGAACTGTTAGACCAGGTCTCAGTTCAGTTCAGGTTAGTCACACAGTCATGTCCGACTCTTTGTGACCCATGGACTGCAGCATACCAAGCCTCCCTGTCCATCACCAATGCCCAGAGATTACTCAAACTCATGTTCATTGAGTCAGTGATGCCATCCAATCATCTCATCCTCTGTCATCCACTTCTCCTCCCACCTTCAATCTTTCTCAGCATCAGGGTCTTTTCAAATGAGTCAGTTCTTTGCATCAGGTGGCCAAAGTATTGGAGCTTCAGCTTTAGCATCAGTCCTTCCAATGAACACCCAGGACCGATCTCCTTTAGGATGAACTGGTACCCACCTTCAATCTTTCTCAGCATCAGGGTCTTTTCAAATGAGTCAGTTCTTTGCATCAGGTGGCCAAAGTATTGGAGCTTCAGCTTTAGCATCAGTCCTTCCAATGAACACCCAGGACCGATCTCCTTTAGGATGAACTGGTTGGATCTCCTTGCAGTCCAAGGGACTCTCAAGAGTCTTCTCAAACACTGCAATTCAAAAGCATCAATTCTTCGGCGCTCAGCTTTCTTCACAGTCCAACTCTCACATCCATACATGACTACTGGAAAAACCATAGCCTTGACTAGACGGACCTTTGTTGGCAAAATAATGTCTCTGCTTTTTAATATGCTATCTAGGTTGGTCATAACTTTCCTTCCAAGGAGTAAGCATCTTTTAGTTTCATGGCTGCAATCACCATTTGCAGTGATTTTGGAGCCTCCAAAAATAAAGTCAGCCACTGTTTCCACTGTTTCCTCATCTATTTCCCATGAAGTGATGGGACCAGATGCCATGATCTTCATTTCCTGAGTGTTGAACTTTACACCAACTTTTTCACTCTCCTCTTTCACTTTCATCAAGAGGCTTTTTAGTTCCTCTTCGCTTTCTGCCATAAGGGTGGTGTCATTTGCATATCTGAGGTTATTGATATTTCTTCCGGCAATCTTGATTCCAGCTTGTGTTTCTTCCAGTCCAGTGTTTCTATGATGTACTCTGCATAGAAGTTAAATCATTAGGGTGACAATGTACAGCCTTGATGTACCTCATGCGAAGAGTTGACTCATTGGAAAAGACCCTGATGCTGGGAGGGATTGGGGGCAGGAGGAGAAGGGGACGATCGAGGATGAGGTGGCTGGATGGCATCATGGACTCAAAGGATGTGAGTCTGAGTGAACTCCAGGAGTTGGTGTTAGACAGGGAGGCCTGGCGTGCTGCGATTCATGGGGTCGCAAAGAGTCGGACACTACTGAGTGACTGAACTGAACTGAACTGAACTTTCCTATTTGGAAGCAGTCTGTTGTTCCATGCCCAGTTCTAACTGTTGCTTCCTGACCTACATACAGATTTCTCAAGAGGCAGGTCAGGTGGTCTGGTATTCCCATCTCTTTCAGAATTTTCCACAGTTTGTGGTGATCCACATAGTCAAAGGCTTTGGCATAGTCAATAAAGCAGAAACAGATATTTTTCTGTAACTCTCTTGCTTTTTACATAATCCAACGGATGTTAGCAATTTGATCTCTGGTTCCTCTGCCTTTTCTAAATCCAGCTTGAACATCTGGAAGTTTATGGTTCATGTATTGCTGAAGCCTGGCTTGGAGAATTTTGAGCATTACTTTACTAGCATGTGAGATGAGTGCAATTATGTTTGAGCATTCTTTGGCATTGCTTTTCTTTGGGATTGGAATGAAAACTGACCTTTTCCAGTCCTGTGGCCACTGCTGAATTTTCCAAATTTGCTGGCCTATTGAGTGCAGCATTTTCACAGCATCATCTTTCTGGATTTGAAATAGCTCAACTGGAATTCTATCACCTCTACTAGCTTTGTTCGTAGTGATGCTTCCTAAGACTCACTTGACTTTGCATTCCAAGATGTCTGGCTCTAGCTGAGTGATGATACCATCATGATTATCTGGGTTGTTAACATCTTTTTTATATAGTTCTGTGTATTCTTGCCACCTCTTCTGCTTCTATTAGGTCCATACCATTTCTGTCCTTTATCGTGCCCTCTTTGCATGAAATGTTCCCTTGGTATCTCTAATTTTCTTAAAGAGATATCTAGCCTTTCCCATTCTATTATTTTCCTCTATTTCTTTGCACTGATCACTGAGGAAGGCTTTCTTATCTCTCTGTGCTATTCTTTGAAACTCTGCATTCAAATGGTATATCTTTCCTTTTCTCCTTTGCTTTTCACTTCTCTTCTTTTCACAGCTGTTTGTAAGGCCTCCTCAGACAACCGTTTTGCTTTTTTGCATTTCTTTTCCTTGGGGATGGTCTGGATCCCTGTCTCCTGTACAATGTGACGAACCTCCGTCCATATTTTGTCATGTACTCTGTCTATCAGATCTAATCCCTTGAATCTATTTTTCACTTCCACTGTAAAATCGTAAGGGATTTGATTTAGGTCATACCTGAATGGTCTAGTGGTTTTCCCTGCTTTCTTCAGTTTAAGTCTGAATTTGGCAATAAGGAGTTCATGATCTGAGCCACAGTCAGCTCCTGGTCTTGTTTTTGCTGACTGTATAGAGCTTCTCCATCTTTGGCTGCAAAGAATATAATCAGTTTGATTTTGGTGTCAACCATCTGGTGATGTCCATGTGTAGTGTCTTCTTTTGTGTTGTTGGAAGAGGGTGTTGGCTATAACCAGTGCACTCTCTTGACCAAACTCTGTTTTGCCTTTGCCCTGCTTCATTCTGTACTCCAAGGCCAAATGTCCCTGTTACTCCAGGTGTTTCTTGACTTCCTACTTTTGCATTCTAGTCCCTTATAATGAAAAGGACATCTTTTTGGGGAGTTAGTCCTAGAAGGTCTAGACCAGGACAGTGGTTCTCAAACTCGAACATAATCTGAATCAACTGTGTTTTCTATTTTATGCAAGCACAGGAATGCTAAGCTGCTTCAGTAGTGTCCGACTCTTTGGACTTATGGACTGTAGCCTGCCAGGCTCTTCTGTCCATGGGATTCTCCAGGCAAGAATACTGAAGTGGGCTGCCATTTCCTTCTCCAGGGGATCTTCCTACCCAGGGATCAACCCATGTCTCTTATGTCTGTCTCCTGCATAGGCAGGTGGGTTCTTTACCACTGGTGACACCTGGGAATCAACTACAGTGTTTGCTAAAACTCAGATTTGCCCACCCCTGGAGGTTTTGTTTCAGTATTTGCATTTCTAAATAGTCCCAGGAGATGCTGATGCTATTGGCCTCCTCTAGGCCATGCTTTGGAAACACTTGATTAAAGCATCCTATCACTGAAAACGGTTGACAATATTGTGTCTCAGTACTTACCTAAAGGAGAAAAATCTCTTTACATCATGATTACCATTAAAAATGTGACTTTCTCATCAGTAATATCCCAGTAATCTTCCTCTAACTTTCCTTGGCTTCCCACACAGATCAGTGGTAAAGAATCCAGCTGCCAAGCAGAGGACACAAGTTCGATCCCTGGGTCAGGAAGATCCGCTGGAGAAGGAAATCACAACCCACTCCAGTATTCTTGCCTGGGAAACGTGGCGGGTTACAGTCATGGTGTCCCAAAAAGTCAGACACAACTTAGCGACTAGAGAACAACTTTCCTTGTTCTACTATTCGTGGAAAAAAAAGAAGAATAAAGATAAATTTAATGTTTAAGTTCATATGTTATGATGGGCATTTTGATTACAACCTACAAGTATTTGTCATTCTCCATCGTATAGAATCCATGCAGCTGGCCCCTTCCACCAATGAGCCTCGCTTAGAATAAGTCGTTTAGGTTAAACTCATTCCTCCTGGGCATCCATGATTAACTCAGAATAAAATTTAGAACTTCAATTCAGCAGTTTGGGAAGTAACATTTGCTTTTCACCAAACCTGAATTAAGAAACAGGTCACTCCAGAAGCTACTGGCAGTCACTTTATAACCATAAGGCAGGACAGACTGAAGGTGAAGCTGAAACTGTGGGGGACCAGAGCCAGGAGAATTACAGAAAAATAGGGCTAGACTCCTCACTGAACAAAACCTGAAGCCCAGACTACTGCTAAAACTGTCTATTATGAAAGTGAAGTAACTACTTTTAACTTTAAACCAGTTTAGGTTAGGTGTCCTGTACTTTAACCAAAACTAAAACAAACAATCAAAAGAAAAAAAAAAAAAGACTCCTACCTAAAGAGGTACAGACAATAGTAAGAAAAGATCAGAGTTACTGAGTAAACCAACCAAGCAGTTAGCATATTGGAAGGATACAAATTCTCCATAAAAACCTACTGATAAACATTCTACTTAAAGTGAACTTTGGCCATTTATACATTCAAGGATCAAGATCTTACTAGTAGGAATTCTGAGGGGAAAAAAAAATTCAATTCCAGGTAGTAGAGCCTGGAGTATTCCCCAAAATGATCAAAGGAAAGAAAGCATCATCTAGAAGAGTTAAATGTATAAGCTATTTCCATGGCCACCCTAGCTAAACTTAGGTTATCTATCCAGAAAAGGGGACTTCCCTGGTGGCTCAGATGGTAAAGCATCTGTTTATAATGCGGGAGACCTGGGTTCAGTCCCTGGGTTGGGAAGATCCCCTGGAGAAGGAAATGGCAATCCACTCCAATACTGTTGCCTGGAAAATCCCATGGACAGAGGAGCCTGGTAGGCTACCATGGGGTCGCAAAGAGTCAGACACGACTGAGCCACTTCACTTTCACTTTCACATCCAGAAAAGGAATGCAGTTTCCATTCATGAGTGCAGTTAGTCATTCTTAATAATTATTTTTGTCAACTTTACAAAGTCTGAAGTAGAGACTATTGACAAGCTATTATCAATATATATGTGACTATACCAAGCTATTGTTACATATAGATATCTGGACTGAGTAGACTACTAATTATAGTGTTTTGAGCAGAGTGAGCCAATTCAGTCTTATTTTCACTCAACTTACAAAATTTCACCTTAACCCAAATTTACTTCTGCCTAAATATGCTCCATTTTTACCAACAGAAAACAAAAACAGAGCCACGAAGAGTGAACGATCCAAGGAATCAAGAAAAATAAATTTAATTTGCCAGTTTGCACATCAGAAGAGAGACCACTTTCACTTGGTCTAAGGACGATTAAGCCCAGTAAACCCAATAGAAATTAGAAAGAAACTTTAGGGGTGAGAACATCTGTTGAAATCCTACCTCTGCTGTTCAGCTTTGAACAAGCTATTTTAACGTTCTTGAGTACTAGATTTATCACCTGTAAAATAGGGATAACATGTAATTCACAGAGGAACTTTTCTGGTGTGAAAAATCAAATAGGACAGCATGTGAAAAGCATCTCACAGTGCCTGATAGATGTGTGTGTGTGTGTGTGTGTGTGCTCACTCACTCAGTCATGTCCGATTCTTTGTGACTCCATGAACTGTAGCCCACCAGGCTCCTCTGTCCATGAGATTTTCCAGGCAAGAATACTAGGGTGGGTTGCCGTTTCCTCCTCCAGAGGATCTTCCTAACCCAAGGATCAAACCTGAGTCTCTTGCGTCTCAGGCATCTTCTGCACTGGCAAGCAGATTCTTTACCTCTGTGCCACCTGAGAAGCCCAAATGGCTTCTAAATATTAGGTGCCTAATATATGATGATTTCCTATTTTTCCCTTACCCTAAATACCTCAGTAGCCTCTTAAAATATAAAACCGTTATATTTCACCAAATTCTTTAAGCTCTTCATGGAGGAGGGCAATCTGAGCTCTGTTGACCATAGGTGCCTTGAGGGCATGGCTGTACTGGAGGAGTTTTCATTTTGAGAGTCCTCTAAACAGTATTGGGCAAGGGGTGCATACTGGCAAAGGAAATCATAATAATATCCAGGGCAATGTTCAGGCATATACAAAAAAGATAACAATTAGTTCCATAGAAACCATAGAAATACAAAGTTGCCTATTAGCAAAAAGGCAGAAGTTCTTTGTGTTCCACCTGACCGGCAATGTTAGCATTTGACATCACTGAGCACATACACACACAGTGAGACATGAGCCCTAAGGACTGAGTTTGTCCATGGAAAATAAGTCATCAAACAATGAGGCTGCAGGAAAATTGTGTAGCCTTTTAGGATTCATTTATAAACACAGTCTCCTGGAACAATTCTACAAAGTGGTGAAATTGTGGTCCATTTTACTCCTGCTCGCCAAACAGTAATAATCTCAAACTGCTGAGTTTAAGAAGAAAAAGGATACCTTACCAGCTTTTACATATACCAATCCTGCTGATTTTTATGTACTAAAACCTGCTCTATTGGAAATTCTATCCATCAGATGTAATGTACATTTCTAGGTCTATATTTACAAGATAAGTATTAATGGATGGGGTGGCCAGAGTTTTGCTTTTTTTTTTTTTTCTGGTTGTTTTAACATTATTTTTGTCACCTGCAATGTACTTTTTAAAAAACCTTGTCTGAATGATAGGTTCACCTGAGAAAATTGTACAATATACTCTGAAAAACAGAGTGTTTAGTGTAATCATTTTGTGATTTTGCTGCCTGCCACAGTCCCCTCATTATTCAAAAGGTATACCTGGGTGTTATTCAGAAGATGCAGTGTTATAAGAAAATTTAATTTCATGGGATATTAATTTATAAAGCATTCAAAAATTTCTATCTTATTTATGATGAATTTGTAGGACATTGCCTAAAAGAATATAGCGAGATTAAAGAAAATATTTGCCTGGTGTCTAGCATACAGAGATTATTTTCTTCAGTGAACATGGTTGGATTCCCAGTTCTGCCATTACCAGCTAGATGACCTTGAACAGATGACCTGCCAATTCCACACAATCAGGTACTAAAATTAGAGAAGGATCAGTAAGTACCACAAAGATCATTGTGAAGGACAAATTAAATAATAAATATAAAAATATTTTCTAAATTAAAGAGTACTGAAGCAGTTTTGGAATATTTAATTGCCTGTATTCAAGCACCTCAGCTACTTATACCTGTGTGACCTTGAGAAGTAATTTATTCTGCCTAAGAACCCAAGTTTTGCATCTATGCATTGCAAAAAAACAGTAACAACACCTATCTTCCCACCATATCTGCAGAATTCAAATGAAATTATACTCTCTAAAACAGCATTGTCAACTGTAAAATATTATAAAATTTTAAATGGATAGGTATTCTTGCCTAGTTACACTAATGTGAATTCTTAAAACAGAGAGACAGTTTGGTTTAAAATATTAGATGATAAACTTCATGAAGTTAGTGATTCTGTTTTGTTCCTTGATGTATCTTGAACTCCTAGAACACTGCCTGATACATAGCCGGTGCTCAGTAAATACCTAGTCAATAAATATTAACATAAATATATAGAAAAATATATGGTGACGTTTCTATGTTAATAGGGACAGGTTGAAAAAAGGAGATTATGATTTTTGTGCTACTTAAGCTTCCTTGATGACTCAGCACTAAAGAATCCACCTGCCAAAGCAGGAAATTTGGGTTCCGTTCCTGGGTTGGGGAGATCCAGTGGAGGAGGAAACGGCAACCCACTCCAGTATTCATGCCTGGAAAATCTCATGGATAGAAAGGCCTGGCAGTCTATAGTCCTTGGGATCTCAAAATGTTGGACACAACTTGCGATTAAACCACCACCACAACACAAGACACCAACTAACAATGAGAAAGAAGAATTTTTTCTGGAGGGTAAGGAAATTTTTTAAGAGAGGACTGTTTTATTCCATGATTTACATTGGGAAAGAATAGTCATATTACATTCTCCTGGGGGGCAATAAATATATTGGTTTTCTTCCACATTTGTGAGGAAGAAAACAGATCAATGAAAATAAACTAGAAACAAGCATTTGGCAATCTAGGCATCTTTTCAAGAAAGAAAATGTGATGTACCTCTTCAAATTGATATCCTTTTCTCCCTACACCCTATATTACTTATCTGCATGTACACCTAAAGCTAAATTAAGTAATTACTGCTCATAATAGTGACTCTGAATTCTCAAAGGAATGATATCACATTTAGTGTTGTCCTTTCCAGTACAGGGAAATGTACGTTTCATAAATGTATCCCACAAAAACAAAGAATCACTACTTTTTAAAGTTATGGTATTTACTTTTTTCCTCCAAACATTTTAATTAAGCATCTACTACGTGTTGTGAATTGTAGATAGTTCAAAGAAAGTATAAATATGACCATATTATAATAAACTTTGGAACTCAGTGAAAGAAAAGAAAAATTTAACCTCTTTTTTGTTTAAATTATTTTATTCATTCAATCTATTTTCCTAGACCATTGATAAATATATATCAGGCTTATTTTCTATAAAATTTAAAACAACTAATTCATATTAATATACATCTGGGTTGACATTCTGCATTTTCCTTTCCGGATAGCTTTGCTATTTACTATTAGCTTTTTGTTTGCTTTTGTGTATTTTTATGTGTGTGTAAGTGTGGCGATGTCACCCCACTCCAGTACTCTTGCCTGGAAAATCCCATGAACGGGGGAGCCTGGTAAGCTGCAGTCCATGGGGTCGCTAAGAGTTGGACACGACTGAGCAACTTCATTTTCACTTTTCACTTTCATGCATTGGCAAAGGAAATGGCAACCCACTCCAGTGTTCTTGCCTGGAGAATCCCAGGGACAGGGGAGCCTGGTGGGTTGCCATCTCTGGGGTCTCACAAAGTCGGACACGACTGAAGCGACTTAGCAGCAGCAGCAGCAGCAAGTGTACTAGTCAAAGTACAATATTGTTTTCCTGCATTACTTTCTGGCAGCTTCCAGTGTATATTTCTATCCAAATATTCATCTGCAGTATATTATAACTATTAATTTACTTGCCTGTCTCACCAACAGCTATTGTTATTATTGTTTAGTCACTAAGTCAAGTCTGACTCTTCTGCGACCCCATAGACTGTAGCCTGCCAGGGTCCTCTGTCCTTGGGATTTCCCAGAAAGAATACTGGAGTGGGTTGCCACTTCCTTTTCAGGGGATCTTCCCCACCCAAGGATCTAACCATCATCTCCTGAACGGCAGGCAGGTTCTTTACCACTGCGCCATCCAGGAAGCCCATGAAGCACAGTACCCAGGACATTATATACACTGACTAAATACAGAAGGATGGGACTTTCCTGGTGGTACAGTGGCTAAGAACCCATCTGCCAATGCAGGAGACACGGGTTTGATCCCCGATCCAGGAAGATTCTACGTGCTGGGAGCAACTAAATTCCATGTACCACAACCATTGAGCCCAGCTCTAGAGACCGTGAGCCACAACAACTGAAGCCTGTGTGCCTAGAGCCAATGTTCCACAACAAGAGAAACCACCACAATGAGAAGCCTATGCACCCCAAGAAAGAGTGACCCCCACTCACTGCAACCAGACAAAACCTGCACACAGCAAAGGAAGGCTGAGCACAACCCCCGAAAAAGTAATAAAAAAAGAAGGATGAAAGAAAAAAAGAAAGGAAGGAGGAGATAAACAAATACGTGTCGTGATTTATTCTAAATGATCACATGCTCTAAATAAACAAGAAGAAGGTTTAACACGTGAATATATTGATGCCAAATTAGGCTAGAGATTTAAGAGCACACAAAAGCAAAAGAAACAAAGTAATAGGTGGTAAGTTTAGAATCAGGAATTAGAACATGTCTATCTACATGTCCTAGGTAACCTTATACATTCTTTGTTGTTGTTCAGTTGCTAAGTATGTCCAAATCTTTGAGACATCATGAAGTGCAGCACTCCAGGCTTCCCTGTTCTTCACTATCTCCCACAGTTTGTTTAAACCCAGGGATCAAGGCCGGGTCCCCTTCATTGAAGGCAGATTCTTTACTGTCTGAGCCACCAGGGAAGCCTATGTATTCTTTATGCCACACAAAGAGAAGTCATAGCCTCCTCAGCTGGATGGGTCTACTCTTGCAACACAAGTCACCTTGAGCCACCAGAGGTTCAGGTTTCAGTAGCCAGACTAAAGCAGAGCATTGCGGTTGTTACCTCAATGACACAGCAGGATGTAGAGGAAACAATTAATCATCCTCTCTCTATTTTCACCTTTTTGCCTTAACTATCTCGATAATTGGCTTACCTCTCTGTGCCGCCTAGAATGTGGAGAGCTGCCAGAGCTGCCAAAGGAAATTTGCCCAGTCTTAACCCTTGGTACCAATTTCTTCATTATTACTCACCCCCACACTCAGAGTAAACAATGAAACAACTAGAAACTCACTGAGAAAAGTCTGCCAAAATTACCTGCCTGCTGCTTCCAGACTTGAGAAACAAACTCAAAAGCGATTTGCAGGGAAACAAAAGTACAGATAAAAATCCAGTCTGGTGCAGTCCTACAGAGCAGGTTTTACTGGTAGAGTGGCAATCTCAGGACTACACAATGTGAATGCTCCCTGCTTCCGCCCTAAGGGCATGCCCCAGGAATCTGGGATGGCTTCCCCCTACCATCCTGTCCTCAGAGGACATTTCTCACTGGTATCTGTTAGGACAGCTGGAAAGATAGTATTTTACCAAAATAAACTTTTTTTTTTTATTAAAAGTTATGATTGCACCTGCAATACAGCCCTGCATGTGGCATGTCAGCTTTGTTGTACATTATTTTCCTGTTACTATTCCAGGAAAGATCTCTATCGGTGACTGCCTGTGGAGTAGGAAAAAAATCTGAAATGGAGTGTTATAACTTATAGCCCAAAGGATACAAAGAGAAAAGAAAAAAGAGCAACAACAACCTGAGATTCCATATCCTCCTTTCCCTTATGCAAGGGAAAGATTTACCTGATTTTGTATAGCTTAGTTCGTACATGCTAGGATATTTTTATAAGGCTATGAGCAGCAGCATGAGAAAAGAAAGTGCTACATTCAAGCAAATTAAAAATCTATTAAAAATGTGGACAGATATTGCCAAATTACATACCAAAAAATGCTTTACTTGTATGACCTTTCCCATCTTACCCAAACCCCAAGCAGTTCATCCTTCATGTTGGCTTGTGTGCAGGCTTGGGAGGCTGTATTTTTCTCCCTGTCCCATCCTTTGTCTTTCTAAGGATTTAGTTTAACTGGTCCCTACTCAGACACTTTTCTTCCCTACTGGGTTCCTTATGGGCTTTCTCCATCAGAATTCTTACAAATTATTAACATTTAATCTATTTCCTTACTTGTATCTGTTTCCTTCAGGGGAATTTATGTTCCCAAATGACAAGTACTTTCTCTGTCTTGTTAATCATTGCATTATCAAAACCTAGCTCTCTGCTTGCAGGTATTAAATACTCAGATATTTTGCTGAATGAATTAATGAATGGTGCAACCTGGTGTTAACCATATTTAGTTTATTGGCCTTGATATTTATTTAATGCATAATCTTAAGAGTTAATTTGTTGTTGTTGTTGAGTAGCTAAGTCATGTCCGACTCTTCGTGACCCCATGGACTGTAGCCCTCCAGACTCCTCTATCGATGGGATTTCCCTGGCAAGAATACTGGAGTGGGTTGCCATTTCCTTCTCTAGGCGGGGGATCTTCCCAACCCAGGGATCACACCCACATCTCATGCATTTTCTGCATTGGCAGGTAGATTCTTTACCACTGAGCCACCAGGAAAAAACCCTAAGAGTTAATGCTGCTGCTGCTGCTAAGTCGCTTCAGTCGTGTCCAACTCTGTGTGACCCCATAGGTGGCAGCCACCAGGCTCCCCCGTCCCTGGGATTCTCCAGGCAAGAACAGGGGAGCAGGTTGCCATTTCTTCTCCAATGTGTGAAAGTGAAAAGTGAAAGTGAAGTTGCTCAGTCATGTCCGACTCTTAGCAACTCCATGGACTGCAGCCTACCAGGCTCCTCCATCCATGGGATTTTCCAGGCAAAGTACTGGGGTGGAGTGCCATTGCCTTCTCCGATATTATGAGTAAATAGTACCATATCTAACAAAAAAGAATTCAGAAGAGTAATCTATTGTTATTGCCTAAATTAGAAAAAGGGGCAGGCAGATAGGTGAACGGATGTACCCAATCAGGCACTTATCGAAAATTATATATTCACTGATGACAAGTGGAGGCAATTTTTAGTTGCTGATTGGCAGTTTCATGGAGGCATAAGACCATTATCTACTGACCACAGTTTGGTTAGGAGGTGCACACTTGCCTCTAGGAGGAAATCATTAAGGATACTTCTCCCTTAGAGATAGGATTTCCACAATTTATTTTATTCAACTTCTTCTGGATACAGTGATCTTTCTCTAGCTCAGCCCTGGAAGGAATCAACTGTGAAATGCCTGTGAAATGGATAAGTTATCACTGCCCATCATTACACAGCTAGAGAGAAGGAAAGATCGGGAGAAAAAAATCTAAAGCAGAATACTGAGATATTCTACTGTCTTTGTGAAGGAAGATAAAGAAATTTGTTGGAGGCTCATGTTTGACCTGAAACATCAAAGTTGAGATTTACTCAACTGAAAAATATGGACAATTTTTTTAAAAACCTAAAATGTTCTACTTTGGTATATATTTGTGTGTAAACTATCCCCATAGAAGTAAGGAATCTTCTGGTAATGAATTATAAATTCATTTATAAATCATAAAAGTGATTTCTACCTTATAAATCATATAAGTGAATTAAAAATCTAGCAAAGAACAATACAATATTTATTCTAACTTTGAAAATGTGTGCACATTTACATTTGGCAGCCAACATAAAATCTACACATTTTAATTTTTACCTAAAAATTTTTTTTAAACTAGACCTTTTTTGGTTTGAATTGTTTAATTTTTTAATCTTCTATTGCTTTGTGAAACCTTTAGCAAAGTGTATTATACAAACTCTATTTCATACTCTAGTCACAGGTCTACAAGAAGCTCTTTATAAAACTAAAATAGATGACACACCAAGGTCAATATTTCCATTGACAGTGGCTCTAGATCTGCCTAAATATCCAAAGTATTTGAAGGTGTGTGTTGGGAGGGGGTGGTGTTAGTATGGTTTTTTTTGGATAGAGCGCTTCCCAAAAAAGGTTTCAGTTTATTGTTCAAGGAGTCAACTGCTTACTTTTAACACAATGACTCTCAGTCTTGTGATATACCGCCCTCCCTTTTTATTGTAATTATTTTGTTATAATCTTTTATGATCCTGAAATAAAGCTATAGATTTTGTAACCTACTAACACACATAATTCAAAAAGGGAAGAAAGAATACTTGAACACTAAATTATAAACTCATCAAAAGAAAAGAATTTGTATTTCAGGAATTCCTTGGAAGTCCAGTGGCTAACTTCAAGCTTTCACTACCAAGAGCTGACTTTGATTCCTGGTCAGGAACTAAACTCCAACAAACTGCATGGCGCAGCAAAAAAAGGAAGAAAAAAAGACTATATTTCAATAGGTAGGGACTTAGGAACTAGCACACCAAAAGACATATTGAAATTGTTAGATGCTTGCACCTATGTGCAATGAATTAGATATGATTTTGATAAGCAGAGTGAGATGAACTCATTTTGTGTAACTATAAGAAAATGAAAGAGGACAAATATGCATGGATGCTAGAAAAAAACAAAACTGGTTTTACAAAAAAGTATGTTAAGTGGAATAATGCCCCCATCCTACTCCAAGATTCCACGTCTTCCCTGGAACATGTAAATACATATATATATTAAGGCGTATGGCAAAGAGAAATGAAGATGGAATACAGATTTCTAATAGGCAGATTATCCTGGATTGTTTGCATAACATGAGGGCCCTTAAAAATAGAACAGAGTCAAAGTCAGAAGAGATGTGGAGATAAAATCAAGGTCAGAGTGATATGATATGAGACGGACAGGACTCACCTTCACTAGCTGTGAAGACGGAGGAGTAATGGAGTTCTGGCAACCTTTAAAAGCTGGAAAAAGGAAGGAAATGATTCACCACCTCAGCCTCCGGAAAACACCACCATCCTGTCAAAAACCTGAATTTAGCCCAGAGAGAACTGTGTCAGACGTCTAACTTATAGAGCCATAAGATAAGCAATCTTTTCTTGTTTCAAGCCACTAAGTTTGTGGTAATTTGTTACAACAGCAATAGAAAGTTATATAATACAACAAGCAAACATGCCAATCTTATATGAGAAAGGGGGACATAACCTTATTTGAAATAAGGATGAGAAATAATGACAAATTACAAACTTTATAAGGGAGAAGAAAAGGGGGGATATATGATACTCTCACAAAGAAACTATGCTTTATAGAGTCAAAATATTTTTTTATTTTATAGCGTGGGATGATACACAGATATCAGGAAGTACACCTCACTTCCTGGTAGCCTACTTCCTGTCAAGGCATATACTAGGCTCTGGTACTTAAATTTGAGTATATCCCTCTAATGGTTTGGGGAAACAAAGGATGAATTGGGAAGAAGTAAACAAAAAAACTTTATAAAACAAGAGTCTATAAAGAAGCTGTCCATCTGTCCTCCAGGGACAGTATCAAAGTCTGAATAACAACCCAAAATTATAGAAATAATTTTCTTATGCTTTTCTACAATAAATTCCTTACTATTAGATGATAGAAGAATTTAAAATATGTAGATTGTAAATGTTATGGGCTAAACTGTGTTCCCTCAAACACAATTTTTTCGACCTGTATGGGTATAATTTTCACCAAATGTGGAAAAAATTTTAGCCATTATTATTTTAAATATTTTTTCTGCATCTCCCCCTCTGGAGACTTCAAATATGTGTATGTTAGGCCACTTAAAGCTGTCCCAGAGCTAGATGAGGCTCCATTTGTTTTCTTTTTAAGTCTTTTTGCTACTTTTTTCATTTTTGATGTTATATTCTTGTATCTGTAGATTCAATAATCTTGTCCTCTGCAGTGCTTAGCCTCTTGTTAATACCATTTAGTAAAATACATATTTTTAAATCTCTGATTTTGTAGTTTTCATTCTTAGAAATTCTATTTGGTTCTCTATCTTCCAATGTTGTTACTATTACCTTCAAACGTGGGCTTCCCAGGTGGCATAGTGGTAAAGAATCTACCCACCAACACAGGAGACACAAAAGACGCAGGTTCAATCCTTGGGTCAGGAAGACTCCCTGGAGTAGGAAATGGCGACCAGCTGCAGTATTCTTGCCTGAAAAATTCCATGGACAGAGGAGCCTGGTGGGCTAGAGTTTCCATGGGCTTACAAAGAGTTGGACATGACTGAGCCACTGAGCACACACACATACATCTTCAATCTTTCTCCTAGCTACTTTATCATATACAGTTACAAGTATTTCTATAGAGTTATATTAAAGGGTTTAAATATCCTGTCTGCTAATTATAACATATTTATCTTTTCTCACTGACTCATTTTGATTGGCTGATTTTTCCCCTTATGATGGGTGTGTTTCTTCCACTCTTTTTGTGTCTATAAAAATTTTATTAGACATCAAGCAATAAATATGTTACCTTGTACAGTGCTGGATATTTTGTATTATAAAAATATTTTGAGCTTTTTCTCAGATAATATAATCTGATCCTTTGGAGTCTGGCTTTTAAGATTTGTTTATGCAAGACTTTAGTTAAATATTCCCAGTGCCCTGACTAGACCCTACTAGCCAGGGCCCTGTCAACGGTGCAGTTTTCTAGCTTGGCTGATATGTACAATCATTATTTCCCATTCTAAGTGTTCTCTTTTATTATTTTGGGTATTCTTTTCCCCTCGGTTACTATTAAGGTTGTTTTCTCAAATGGATGTGCCGATCAGTATTTTGCTGACTGTAAGCGGGTGATTCTCAGTGGTTGTCCAGAATTTTATTTTCATGTAGCTATCTCTTTTTTGATACTCTACCTGCCATGTGAACTTAAATTACTTTCTTCTCAGAATCTTGGGGCTTCCCTGAGAGCCCGGTTGGTAAAGAATCTGCCTGCAATTCTGGAGACCTGGGTTCTATCCCTGGGTTGGGAAGATCCCCTGGAGAAGGGAAAGGTTACCACTCCAGTATTCTGGCCTGGAGAATTCCATGGGGTGGCAAATAGTCAGACACGACTGAGTGACTTTCACTTTCTTTTCTCAGATTCTTAGCTCAGCTTCCTCAAATCAGGAAGTCCACTGATCTCCATCTGAGTTTACCCTCCATATGGTCTGGACATTCTCTCAAGGTTGGCACAATCAGAGGGCTTAACTCATTACTTTCCTATCTGCCAGAGATCACTGTTCTTTGTATTTGAAGGCAATGTCTTGAAAACTGTCCTTTCCTAATGCATCCAGAGTTTTAGTTGTTTCAGATTAAAGGGTAGATTTTCTTTTTCTATCTTTAGTTCAGTTCAGTCGCTCAGTTGTGTGTGACTCTTTGCAACCCCATGAATCGCAGCACACCAGGCCTCCCTGTCCATCACCAACTCCCGGAGTTCACTCAGACTCA